>JAQFZZ010000598.1:0-16098 GCA_034696405.1 Isotoma caerulea
AAAAGGGAAAATACAATTTTGGTATATTTAGATAGATTGTTTAGTGTAGATCAAAATGAGGTATGAAATTTTGATGTCTGATGACCTCTAAGGTCAAAAGGTCATATATATTATCAACTTTTTCATTTTATACCCTAAAATTTTGGAAATGCCTATTGCTTTCGCTACTTCTCTATAGTCCGTTTGATATGGTTTATTATATATCAAAATATTTATAAGAATTTATCATTGTCATTTATCTCCTCTTCACTATACTATCACTTTAAGTATTAAGTGTGAATTATTAAGTAGCGAAAGCTTCTTTATGGGAATGCTCTGTCCGTCCGTTCGTCCGTCTGTCTGTCTGTCTGTCCGCCCGTCACGTCAATAACTTTCGAACGGATTGACATATTGACATGCGGTTTTCGGTGGTGGACTCAGTATTTTACAGGAGTTTTGGTATTGAAATTCAGCACGCTGCGACAAAGCGCACTGGTCGCGCTAATAAGTGCTTCGAAGCGCAACATTCATAAAAATCATGTGTTGTATGTTTTCACATCAACGAAATGTCAGAAATCCAACTGTCATAATTGTTTTTGTCCTACAAGGTCCAGGAGGTCACAAATTGAGGTCAAAGGTCAAAAACGGTCAAATTTCAAGTTTTATATATTTGGATAGGTCTTGACGAGTAGATTAAAATGACATAGGGAAGTATTGGTCTAGGTTGACCTTTAAGGTCACAAAAGTAGGTCAAAGGTCAAATTTCAAGTTTTACATATTTTGATAGGTATTGAAGAGTAGATCTAAATGAAATGTTACAGAAATACCAAATATGCTTACAAATATTGTATTGTTTGAAAGTATTCAAATCAAATACAATTCAAACATGCAGCTTTCGCTACTTGCTTACACCGTACTTGATATGGTGTATTCGATCTAAAAATGTACTTTGGATACCTGGTTGACAAAATTGCTCAATCAATTGATCAAATAATTTAAACTTTGTTTTACTTAAAAGCTTTGCATTCGCTGCTATCTATTAATTGTGGTAATATAACGTCATGTTTTGAGCACTAAGCATACATCAAAATTTATGATATTTACGCTTTAAAATTCTTGTGCGACTATTGCGCTTTGTCACAGCACGTTGGATTTCAATACAAAATTCTTTAAAACATAAGAAATCCAAAACAACAAATTGCAGGTGAATATGTGACATTGTTCGAAAGTTATCGACGTAACAGATAGACGGACAGACGGATGGACTAAGCGTTCCCATAAAGTAACCTAACTAACAATTATTTTTAATTTTGATCGCATATTCATGTTCGTTTCACCTAAGATTTTTCATTTTTTCGGTGAGTTTTATTTCTGTATTTTTAACCAATGCTTTCTGATACTTTGGTTTTCACGTTATTTTGAAATATATGTATGTAAATACTAATGAAAAACACAGGGTGACCAGCACTGGTCTTTGGGAAATTAGAAGGGGTTGTTTTTTTGCATAAAAGCTCTCGCAATCCGAACATTCAAAGCTGTGCTGGAGATAATCTTAAATAGACATATGAAACAAATGCAAAGTTAACATAGGACTGCATGTTTAAAAAAAACGAATTTCATATGACGTAAATGTCTACGCTTATCAAGCTGTAATTGTTGACCTTCAGTGGAGTCTTTGATGATGATGCGGTAATGCAGTTGTACCCTATTCCCTCGATTATGTTTCAAAACCAGACAATTAGGTTCAGTTGACAAGGTTAGTTCTTATGGGTTAAACAAACAATAAATCAGATATTATCTCCTGACAATTATTTACATAAAAGCAAAACGAACTACTTAAATCGTATTTCTGGTGAAATTTTCTTTATCAACGCCATTGAAATTGTTATATGCATTGTTATCTGTAAAATGGACCATTTATCAAAATAATACAATTCCTGGTATACGTAAGAGTTTATTGTGAATAATCATTTACACGATTGACTTATTGGAAAACTTCTCGACGTTATCGGCATCTGCATGTTTCTGATTCTTCATAGCCACTATAAATAGTACAGACATTTTTCATTGTTGCACGATCCAATTAATTATTTAAGCAATAAATGTGAATGCAAGTAGCGTTTTAACATTTAGTTATTTTTAAAAACCTTAAATAGGAAATTAAAAAGATCAGACATTGAAAAAGAAGTCCAGATGGCGAATTTGGGAATGCCAGGTGAAAATACTGGGTTTATAAATGAGAACAACAGTCCCACGCAACATTATGGGTAATTTGCTAGCAAAATCCACTCAAAAAATTTATTCAAGGAAAATGTGTGCATAAAATTATTTTAAACTATAACTGAATTCAGAGATACTGGCCTTAAACCGAAGCGGATTTTAAGAATATTTATCATATTGGTTGTCTTATTGTTGGGGATTTCTGTGATTATTTATTGGTTTGCTGGAGGTTAGTATTCTTAAACTTAAAAATCCCTCCAGTGCAGCTACGAATAGCCCGAGCCAGATTACTGTGACACTGTGTGTCTTAAGTCTATAATGCAATTGCTGATGAATGCCAATTTTTCAGTCACAACATTTCTAATATATTTATTTTACAGTACAAATAATTTTTTTCCCAGTAAAAACTACGTATGGTGCCCGTGCAAAAAATCACCTTATTCGGATGATTTCCATTAAACAGGCATGGGCCACCGCACAGGGTCGTTAAACATTTTTAAAAGGAAAAATAAATGCATATTATTACATGAATACCCTTCCGGTCAGAAATCGCTAACTTCGGATGATTATGATAAAACATGCATGGGTCACCCTATTTGGTCTTTAGATTTCAGAAAATGCTATATATATCCATTAGGACCTTATAATTGCCCCCATACCAAAAATCAGCCGCTTCGGGTGATTTTGTCAAAAATATCCCTAAAAACCAGTGGGTGTCACCCCCACCGGTCCCATAATGGGCCAATCTAATCCATCTCCGAACTTGAGTGTTGCATTGCAGTGGCCGAGTTACTATGTGTAACAAATTTCAAGTCGATCGGTTGTGGTTTACTTGAGTTATCATCAGACAAACACACGGACACACGGACATGATCTCATAAGCCCTGGGTCGGGCTAAAAACGTAAAATATTTTCGTTTTGATATTAAAACAGAATTTATTACACAATGTCTCATAGGTTTCGACCCTACAGATATCAAGTATAAGTCTGTAACTTTGGAAGATGTGCTAAATGACCTAGAAGTGGAGGGACTTTTAGACAATGTGACGGCATTACATGAAACGTTTAAGGATACGAATAAGTTTAACCTGCTGTACAGAAAGTATAAAGTATGCTCAGCTTCATTAAGTACATAAATATTTTTATTTGAGTATTTTTTTAAATGAATTTTTATTTTCAAGGAAATTTTTAACAAAACTTATCCAGACGCTGAAGATTCAAATCGAACATCCATCTTTAAAACGAATTTACTGAAAGTCGCAGAGCATAATTCCAAGTTTAAAGAATACGACACAAATTATACAATGGAAGTCAATTTATTTACTGATATGGTATGATATGCATGAATTTTATGACTTTATGTAAATTATTCAGAGTTTGGTAATCCCCGATCAAGGATTTGCGGGTTTAAAATTTGGATTAAGGATTAACAATCCTTAATCTTTAATCGTGGTACCCAAATTTTACGGCATTGATCGTTTTTAATCTCATCCGGGAATAATTGTTAAGTTAATATTTAATCTGAAGATTAAAATTACCCTAGGAATCACAATGGGATTAGGATTTTGTTTATAATAATTTTGAGATTTTTAGTTAAATTTTTGTTGTACTTGTTTGAAAGAAATTTTTCACAATGGTTGTCATTTTCAATTTTTCTACAAAGCGTTTTCCGATTTGGCACAAACTATTTAAATCAATAGGTTGTAACTTAGTTCTGGAGGTATTAGTATTTGACTTAAGAGATCAACTACTAGAGAAAAAAATAATTACCTAAGGTAATCTTATGGACGAAATTTGCTTTTGTATTAATGCCCTTAAAATTTGAATCCATTATGTTGTCTTAACTCTTACCTCGGAGCCAGCCCTCTTAACCTAACCCAACAAGTCATAATTAATCCCTAATTTTTCTAAAAACAAAAAATGTCAAATTCAATTTTTAAATGACGTAATGACGTTTTTAATGTCTGTAATTTTCTTTTTTCAAGCGAAGTTTTTTCGCAATTTGCAAAAACGTCATCGCGAACGCCCATTTGTACGTTCCTAATCTTTTTTAAAGCCCGGTGTTTCTTGTTGGTCAAGATAAGCAATTTTAAGATTTTTCACATGAAATGACAATTTAATTTGTATTAAATCGAAAAGATTCAAAGTAATTTTCTTGCATTTATGAATTAACCCATTTTTAAAAATATTAATCCCAAGGATTGAAAGTAATCCGTATTAATTGATTTATAATTCAGAGGCTTTAATCTAATTAACTTAATCCTAATCCCTACTCTTATTCCCAATTTCTAAAAAATGGTTCTTAGTACTTAATCTTATTTTGGTGAATTACTCCCCTGTAGTTTTATTGCATATTTACCCTAAAGTGAGTGATATATTTAATATTTATTGCATTCTAACTCTTCATAAATGTGATAACAGGAATACTCCGAAGTGGTAGGAAAGTTCGGAGGGTGTCTACAGCAGGAGATAAATCACGGTGCTGCGATCTTCGAAAGGGTAAAAATGAGAGATAGAACCTACGACAAAGTTCCAAAAACCGTAGACTGGACAAAGTTTACCACTAAAGTTAAACACCAAGGTGATTGTCACAGCTGCGCTTTGTTTGCCACAGCCGCATGTTTTGAATTGTACTATGCCTACACTCAGAACAAAGAGCCTGTGGATTTGAGTGTGGAAGAACTTCTTTGTTGTGCCAGAAAAGAAGTAGACGAAATGTATCAAGGTAATCATGGCTGCAGTGGTAGTGATGAAAACTCAACCGCAGCCTTTGACTACATAATAAAATATGGACTTTCACTTGAAAAGGATTATGAATATTTTGGTACGAAGGGAAACTGCAAGGGTGAAGTTACGCCTCAAAACTGTGAGGTTAGTGTCATGACCTAACTCAGTTATGCTCAGATCTTATGGAAATTACATTATGGTATAATAGATTGGATTTAATTGAAAGTGCATTTATTAAAATATAGCGTGATGGGAAAAAACATCTAAAGGCTGAGAAACTCCCAGGAAGAGAAAATTTTCGATGGTTCGATTATGGAACCAATGAAGATTATCTCAAAGAAACAATAGGATTATTTGGACCCACTATGGTTGCAATTCATTTTAGCCCTGACATGCGATTTTACGGTAAGAAATATAATCTAGACGAAGGCCGTGCAAATGTTT
This sequence comes from Isotoma caerulea, assembly GCA_034696405.1. Taxonomy (NCBI): domain Eukaryota; kingdom Metazoa; phylum Arthropoda; class Collembola; order Entomobryomorpha; family Isotomidae; genus Isotoma; species Isotoma caerulea. The sequence continues at coordinate 5,371 of JAQFZZ010000598.1, forward strand.
ATTCTACACATTGCGGAACAAATGTTCCAAATCATGTTGTTCTTGCTGTGGGGTACGGATGGGAGAACGGGATAGATTATTGGCTTCTCAAAAATTCTCTTGGTTCTGCGTGGGGTGACAATGGTTATTTCAAGATCAGACGGAATGTAAAGCTTTGTGCTATTGCGACAATGGTTTCTACATGTTTTGACGATATAATTGATGTAAACAAGATAAAGCCATACAATCCTACAAAACCAGATACCATAATTCCGATTCACGATACGTAATATTTTATCCTTAATCCCGCTTAAAAAATTCTAACAAAACAATCCTTAATTTCATTGCCAAGTAATAATGAAAATAATCCTTTATCCCACTAACCGAATTCGATAAAGTTAACTCTTAATCCCCTTGCCAAGCAACTATAAAAATAGTCCATAATCCTTCAATCCTAATCAAAGGACGCTTCGCCTATCGATGCATCCATCAGCGAAACAAGTCCTTGCCAGCGGAAGATGAAGAGGAAGTCAAACTCTAAGGGAAAGTCTTGCAGTTTGGGCCGGGGGAATTAGAGGTCCAGCTCTCTACTAAAGTCTGCATAGAATTCAGTGATTGTGCTTTTATGCAGATGGATGTGATTTGATTGTGATTGACCAAATCTCATCGTCATCTTCTCTCCAGCCTCTACTTCTACCTTATCCACTAATTCTATACTTACGTACTATTATTATTATGCATGTAATTCTACATAATATATTTCTTTGAAACTTTTAAATTCGAGTGACGAGAGTCACTCGTTTTTCTTGTTGCCAATCTCTACGAGATTATGCACCATAATAAATTAAGTTCTTTCTATTTAAACCCAACTGCAGTACTTACTGAGAACCCTTCATATTTGGTAGTACTCTTGCATATCCGTAAAGGCTAGCATTCCTTGCAAGTTATTGGAAAAAAGTATTGAAGACAATGGCATTATAGAAATTTTCGATTATCTTCGTTCCATATCCGGGACAATTAAACTTGTTTCAATTTTATGCTTTATTTAATTGCAATATTTGTTTTAAAAAGGGTTATATTTAATCGTCTGTCAAAGCAATGTTCTAATGTTTGTAAAAACTGTAGTAACTTCTACAACTCCTTCAATTAGTTAGTTCATGTCTATTTAAGTGCCCTGTAATCAATAATTGAGTATAATAAAGCTTATTATTATTTTATTATTATGCTAAATCCCAGTCAAAATAAAGAATATTTTCTGAAGAAAATAAAACATTTTCAGTCAAGAAATAAGGTTATATAGATAAAGGAAAAATCCAGTGCCAATCATAAATTCCCCGTCAAATGAGGCTTATCACCACTTAACTGCAAATGCAGAGATAATTTTGTTTTATCTACTGCAATTTAATTTAATCTCTCCTTCATTGAGTCCATTGGCCTCTGTTTCTCTCTCTCCCTCTCTCTCATTCTTTTTTCTTCTTCCACCTTCCTTCTGTTTTTCTTTCTTCCTTCTTAAAAAAAACTTTCTGAAAACTGAAATAGAAATTTTGAAAAACATGGCCTATCTACAGTCAGGTCCATAATAATTCTTCTTCAACTGTATCCTCTTTTGAGGATTCACCACCTCGTAATAAGTTGAAAACATTTACAAAATCAATGTGGTGTTTCAAAAGCATTAATAAAAAATGAAAGAATAATTCAATAAAGAATAAACAAAAAACCTTATTTGTTACATAGTTTTTGTGTTCTAATTTTCGACTTGAAAAGTGATAAATTTATTTAGTTTTTCAAAATTGTCACTGGGTGGTTATTTCTTACCGTAACTGGGTCTTTAATTTGTTTTGACTTGGAAATCATTTATTTTTTCACTGGGGTTTGTTCTGTCTGTTTTTACCTTTAACTTGAATGAAATAAACATTAATTTTACTAGGCATTAAATCATAGTCTTTTAAAATAACTTGCATTCGGTATCCAATTTTTCCCATACTACTTATTTACTATCCTATTTTTACTGTAAGTTACTGTTTTATCTTATATTATGTCTTACTGTTCTTTGTTCGTTAGCCGACAATTATATATTCCGATCGGCTAATGCACCTGACTTAAAACTTAATTCGTAGGCTCCAGCAGAGGTTCTTCAACTAATATAAGATACCCGAAACCGGGCTTCGGGGTGGATTAGCCTATCCCTATAATTATATTAGGCCTATCCCATGCTCCGCCCTTCCCTCTCCTCTCAATGTTAAATCACAACCTTTCACGAAACATTCCCATGGTTCTGCGTGGGGTGACAATGCAATGGTTATTTCAATATCAAACGGAATGAAAAGTTTTCTGGTATTGCGACATCGGTTTCTACATGTATTGAAGATGAAATTGATTTAAAAAAGTTTTAGCCATACAAGCTACCCAAAAAACCAGATACCGAAATTACGATTTACGATTACTAATATTTAATCCTTAATTCCGCTTAACCAATTGTAACAAAATAATCCTTAATCCCGCTATACAAATTCTAAGTAGTTAATCCTTAATTTCTTTGCCAAGTAATTATGAAAATAATCCTTTATCCCGCTAATCAAATTCGAAATTGTTAACCCTTAATCCCCTTGCCGAGCAATTATAAAAAAAATCCATAATCCTTCAACCTGTGGTCCAATTCAGTGGAATTTTTTTTTTTTTTTTTCTATCGAATTGGAATTTACAATAGTCAAAAATCATTTAATAAAAAAATATTCTCGATTCTATTACATTATTTCCGTATTTGAGAATTGCAATTTAAAATTTTCATAATCATTCGAACAGACAACACTGTTTTGCCATCTCATCAGTTATTTTCGAAAGACTTTTAGATTATGGCGGTCTTATCCTGTCACCTTAGACTTTATTGAGCACTAAATTAAATTTTTAAAAGATGAATTGTACTGAAAGGGTCATTATCATAATTTCATTTGATTAAAAAAGTGAAGGCGGCGTCATTAGTATTTCTTATATGATTAATGTAGCAAACAATTGATTAAAAATTTTTATTTTGAAGCGCAAAGCGAAAAATTTCTAAAATTTGTATTTTTATAAGCGTTTTTCAATATTATTAGTGATGTTGAAAAATTAATTACTGCGGATTTAAAAAAAAATATCATTATAGTTTAATCACTTGACCTTACGATGAAAAAATTAATTGTATTTAAAATTATGTCCACTGCAAATTTAATCCTAATTCTTGATCTTAGTTAAAAAAATAAATCCTTAATCCTAGCGTCAATTTTGTGGGATTAACAAGCTCTGCATGCATGTCTAGCATTTCAAATGGTATAGAGTTTTTATTTTTCCTGTTTTTGGTATTTGGTGTGGCGCCAGTGTACGACAAATCTGGGGTTTTATTCGAAAAAATCCAATACCCCGGGTTTTTTTTAAGGTTTTTCGGGTTTATAGGGTTTTTTTAGTTTAAAGGGGGAAGTTTTAACCTAATTTTAAAGTGGCGTGTTTTAGCCTGACACATTTACTATAAAAAATATTTATTTGTTAAAATAGTTAGCAAAACTTAAACAAATTTGTGTCAGGAATCAAAACGTTTGTTTTTATCTGTGACATTCCAGTTGTACTGTGACATGCCAGATCATTTATTTTCCTAAATAAAACAGATATGAAATGAAGGGATGCAATACTTCCTGTTTAAATGTCTTTTCATTTTCATTGTGCTGCTATTTGAACGTTTAGAGTAATCAGATTGTATACTAAAATTAAGTAACAAATTATTTAAGTGCAATATGAATCCTCTTCCAAGAACGGAATGAACTGCTCAAAGAGTAATAAATATTATAAATTTCTATCTTAAAATCTTAATAATCTAATAAACTTAAAATCTTTGCAACTTAAATTGCAATAATTATTTTAGTTTAGTTTTTCACTATGCAATCGTATTGTTTTACTCTTTGATTTATCTTTATGTAATAAGATGTTTTTTTATGATTTTTATGAAGTGTCTAAAGGGCGATCTCTCTTCTGTGTAATAATAGGTAATTCTATGGGGTAAGTTAGAATAGCTTATGAAAAGTTCTAATTGATACTTTATTACTACCTGCATGCTTTTCTTCATAATAACTCCACCTGTTGTTCTATTGCATAAATTATTGTAAAAAACCCAAAAACCCTAAAAACCCAAAAAACCCCAACCAAAAAGGTGCCCCAAACACCCTAAAAACCCAAAAAACCCCAACCAAAAAGGTGCACAAAAAACCACAAAAAACCCAATAAAACCTTTACCCAAAAAAACCCGGGGTAGGATACACTGCTTAGTGGTAATAATGATCCGTTAAAAATGATATTTATTATATACCGTCAGTTGGTAGCCGTGCCAGCTTGGTCGAGAGGTAAAAGTCTCGATTGGACTCGATCCTAGTCAACTACCCGTCGCTAGTGGAACCAGAATTTAATAAAAGGATCCTCAGTTCTACTCTCCCCTTTGATGATTGTATGCTGGGTCACACTTTGACCTTTACTCTCTCTTTAAAACTTTGAAATATGCACTTGCAAATAAGTAAAAGGCACGTTCTTCATAAAAAGGTATAGCCTATTTATTACTTACTAAAAACACTACGTACTATTAACAAAATTAGAGAGGTGATTACTCGGTGCCCTTACAATTGATACAGAGAATTCTCAAACGAGAAAACTCCATACAACAAGGAAAACGTTTTAAAAAAGGAAAATTCGAAAAGATGGAAATTTCGAAAAACTCTTCCAACGGAGTGTAAAAATTATGAAATTGGAAATCTTATCCCCTTTATTCTCCGTTGTTCCCTAACTTGTACGTAGTTACATAATGCATGATGTTTCGGTTTTCCAGCCATCATCAGACTACGAAAAAACTACCAGCGTCGAATGGTCATGACGCTTCGAAAAATTCGAAAAGCTAGGGTGAAATGAAGTCAGGTTGGAGGTCAACTCTCTGTTGACATTATTCTCCAACTGACTTTCTCGAACAGAAAACAACCCGTTTTCATTAAAATTCGAGAAGAAACGATACCGGGGCAACGGTGTAAATTTTAACAAAGGAAAATTCGAAAAGATGGAAATTTCGAAATACTCTTCCAACGGAGTGTAAAAATTATGAAATTGGAAATCTTATGCCCTTTGTTCTCCGTTGTTCCCTAACTTGTACGTAGTTACATAATGCATGATGTTTCGGCCTTCCAGCCATCATCAGACTACGGAAAAACTACCAGCGTCAAATTGTTATGACGCTTCGAAAAATTAGAAAAGCTAGGGTGAAATGAAGTCAGGTTGGAGGTCAACTATCTGTTGACATTATTCTCCACCTGACTTTCTCGAATAGAAAACAACCCCTTTTCATTAAAATTCAAAATTTCTATCTTTTCCAATTTTCCTTTTTTTAAATTTACACCGTTGCTCCGGTATCTATTCTTCTCGAACTGTTGGAGCTTAATTTAATGAATTAATCCACTATTACCTACAAAAACACAGATTCAAAGTGCAGAAAAAATAAATCTGCTAATCAATATAATCTTCAATTTTCGTTAGTCTAAATTAACCTCACTTTATTTTATTCTACTCCAACAAAAGCTCACCAAGTTATTTTTTAAATTAATTTTTAACAATTCCGTCAAAATTCAATAGCAATCAATTGACCTAGAATTTCCACATTCTCACAAGTAATTTTAGATCAGAAGCATCGAAAAGATGTTATTGCGAAATTAATTTTGTTTAAGCCTGATGGAGAATTTAACCATTTACGTGTTGCGAATACAATTCTATTTACCAAGTGATACACCAAATATTTGTAGTTTACCTGCTAATTTGCCAAAGTGCATAAGTGAGCTGACAACTTCATTTTCTCAAGTAGGAAACCGGCAGCCCACAATTTAAATTGTTAAATATAGTACATTTTTTTGTTTAGTACAGAAATTTCAATTGATTATGCGGATGTGATAAAACAAATGTATTTAACCTAAAGTTTTGTAAAGGCAATACCAAAATTCACGTTTTAGTTTTCTATAACAGTTCAAATGTTGCAGATTACAGACTCAATGAAACTCATTCATTCCCCTAAACATTCTAAAAGCGCAATTGACAATTTTTTTAGAACTTCGTTCATTGTATTAATCTGATCCAGCTTAACCGAATTTTTGTCCTACTTTGATAAGACTATCATTCGTAATTATTCTTGTAATATTACTCACGCTTTGAAATATTTGCAAAAAATATTTGATGGCTTATACTTCCTAATCTTGAATGTTATATTTGATTCGTATGATTTGTTTATATTGTGGTTTTTTTTGTGGAAATAAAATGATACAATTTGCGGTTATAATTAAATACTAGGGGATAATTTACTCTTACTCATTTATTACATCGAATTATTGTTTGCATCATTATATTTAGGTAAATCAAACTAAATTTTTGTATTTTAACATGATTAGAGATATAACTATCCTGTATTGTTCCACAAGTGTATTAAAATGGGTTGGAAACAGAGGGTCTCATCTGTGATGAATGTCTCTGGTCAGTTTACAAATTATGTATCTGTCGAAGTAACATATGCTGTAAACTTATTGATATGATATAAGATCAAATGGCTACAAAACTAAAAACAATTTTATCCATTTGGAATTACAACTTCAAGATAAAGTGGCAGCGTGGTATCCACAATGAAATTTTGAAAAACTACGGCATTTTTTGGGAAATGCTTAACAATTGGATCATTTCATCGTCTTCAAAAATTAACATTTTTTTACAAATATAAGCATAAGTTTTCCGCGGTCTCGAATATGCTGAAACTTTTTGGCAGGAACTCCGCCCTCCAAAAATTGACATGGAAAGACTACGCGAGAATTGTGACTCATTTTGGCGATAGGTTGTATACAATTGGAAAGTAATCTTCTAAGTGTTATATATTTTATGGGTTTTGGTTAAAGTACAGAAGTCACAAAACAGGAATATTAAGCAACAAAATAATAGTTTGTATTAATCAAATCTTAAAATATGTTATAATATATTTGGTATATATATTGTGGCCAGGGTTCGACAAACGGCATTTTCGGCACATAATGTTTTGGGGTTAATCCCGAATTGCCGTAAATATGCCGTTTTTGCCATTAATGCCAATAATACCAAAAATAGTATCGTGGTATGTCTTAACTACAGGTTATCTTGCTATCCACATGAAGTGATATGGTATTTAAGTTGAATAAGTTTACCACACACACCTTCATATTTTACATCTCAATCACAATTTGCATCCAGTATTAAAAATCAAAATATTTTACTGTAAAACATTTATTTAACTTTTAATTACTTCACGAGATCATTACCAAAATGCACTACGACTGATTTTGTCGATGTGACAAGTTTAAGAAGGATTGGACCTTGGACCATAGAATTATATTATGATTAGACTTTTGAACTTGACATTTTCCAAATCTTCAAAGACAGTTCAAGTTCAGGTTTTTAATAATTATGTTAGTTACTATAATATAAAGAACGAAGTTTGCATGCGATGTTTTCAATTTAAACTTTAAAATTATCATCATTTGTAGGAAATAGGAAATATTAAATGCTAATCATTTTATTTACTCTTATGTATATAAACTACTAAAAAACCCACCATCATCAATTTATCATCATGTGTTGATATATGTGAAAAAGTTTCAAATTCATACATCATCATTTCAGCATTGTTTTGATGGATTTCAGTGTTTTTGTGTTGAATTTAATTTCAAGAAAATGTAAATGTTAAGATCAGCGCACGCAAGTGGGCAAGTTAAATATATGGAATAAAGGCGGTAAACATTTACGGCAATTACGGCATTCTATGAGGAGCAGGAGCTTTCATCTCCTTCTCCATGGTTGTACTTATTGTAGAGAAGACGCTTGGCTTGAGTCTTCTCCTTCCAAGAGAAAAAGAGAATAAAGTGGCAGTTGGAGCCTAGCCGTAGTCGAGTAACCATCGTGTCTCTATCTCTCTTCACTTATTTCCCACCAAGAGCATATTTCATCCTACATCCAACTCATCATCACCCATAACAAGAACAGAACAAGAATGAAAAATTCATCCGGTACAGGATTATGCCGATCACTTTAAACGAGCTAGACAAGAAATTGTCAAATATAAATAGCCTCTTTTGTTTAACTATTTTCTACTAAGCCTAAACTAAACACCACCACACCACTAAGCATTAAGAACCACATTCAAAGAAATCAGTTTGCAGATAGGAGTTCAACAATCCATGATTTTCTTGTAAAACCACACAATAAATTTTAACTGCACACTGAAGGATTAATTCGAAAACATTCTTCGACCAGTTGCAATACTTTTACTTCATTGCAATCAGATATTTGCATTCCAAATCCGGTTTTTTCAAAAACATGAAACTTTCAACGATAAAGTAGCCAGCGTTAAAATATTTTTCAAGGTCGATCCTAAGTAACCAAGTATGAATATTTTCAAAGTAATTAGTCCGAGTTCTACAAATTTACATATTTCGGATATGAATACGACGGAGCTGAGAATATGTATTGGGTGTTTAAATTGATAATGCAATCTGGGATTTATTCAATGTGGGAGTAGTTCTTTGATCAATTTGATATTCCAAATTTTTTCGACGAAATTTCAGATAATAACTTTAAACTTCAAAAATTAATGTAGCATTGGAAATATTTTCTTCATTGGAATGAGTGGGTGTAATTTGTCTCTCGCACGTTTTCTGTGGGAGCTCTGGTATGCAATCTGGAAATTGATGAAAACAATATTTGCTGTAATATTGGTAGTTAGAACCCTATTTATTCGCCCGTGTGAAAAGTTATGGCATAGAATTTTATTAAGTAAAAACAACAAATAGAGTAAAAGAGTTTAACTCTACAATGGAAATAGATTATCTCTATAATATCAAATAATGAAAACAAATACAGATTATTTGTCGTAAAACGACAATTATCCGTTTGAAGACCTACTTTCCCATTACGAAAGTAAAACTATTTATTAGAAGTAAAGGTTTTAGAAGTTGCTACAGGTGTACATTTCGTAATTCCTAATCTTATGCAAATGGTTTTTCACGTTTCTTTTTGGGACTTTGGAAGTAAGAGGTAATTCTAACAAACATCCTGGATGTTAAGTTAAGTCGCTATTTGTAGGCGAATTTCAAACGTTGCGAATATTTCCGAGGTGAAAGAAAATTGAACAGAATCTACATATTAATCATGCTTTGGTATCAGAGGATTGCATATTTGTAAAACGACTTCTGTGCTGTGACCGAGCGGTCTTGTCCGTTTTGATTATTTATAAAATTATATTATTATTTAAGATCTATAACAGGATTAAGAATAAAAATGTGATTTTGAAGAATGCACTTAAATTTATTACTCTTTCAATAGTATTTTATTAAACATGAGTTTCATTCTAATTTTATGAGTGAAACATCTGTCCTGCTAAATAGCCGTATTCATGGATAAGCTCAATTGTACCTAAACTGTTGTGCTTTCAATAAAGTAAGCATTTAAGTAACACCTCTAAGCCGCCTAAACGAATAAATTAGCTAAGACTTCAAAAGCTATACTGAACTTTTCACTTGAAGTTGGTGGTGGCTGGTGGGGGTTTTTCAAGTTTTGGGAAACGAAATCCCGAAACCTCACAATACAATATCAGCATACCTACATTTTCATTTTTACTTTAAAATTTATTTATTTTTTTATAAACCATGTTTCAAAAATGAATGTACTTCATCTATCAATTCTTGACTATCTTGACTGTTATACGTAAAAAATACGTTTTATACCATCATTTAAAAACTACCTCGATTGCTGACATTCCTCCTGGAATGTGATCAGCAGTTACTTTAGAAGCCCCTATCATATCCAAATGCAATCTCTCTCCACAATTCTCTCTATCATCCAACGAGTTCGGCATATTTCATTAATGGGCGAATTCAAATGTTATTCAATTAAACACTTTTGTAGATGCTTAAGTTTCATAGAAAGTTAGAGTATAATAAGTTCTCGTATGCAAAATGAAGTTTAAGACGAGGTCTGGATCGGTTAGAAGTAAAATAAGAAGTGGAAGTTTATTAACGAGGAAGCAGGTATATTTAAGAGTACAAAATCAAAGTAATAGTACAGGTAATCTATAGCTACGTGACAAGGGACAATCCATTGTAGTCGTGCCAGAACGGATGGAGGATGGCAGGATAATTTAGTTTATTATTTCCTATTCAATTTGGCAAGGTCTCTATCGGCGTCTTAACTAATAAAGTCATAAACCTAGATTGTTGTTCACACCTGGACAGGATGCGTGTAAACACATTCCTAATAGAACATTGTGGATTCTAAATTCTGATGAGGTCATTTGACCTCTTTTACTAACACCTTCCCTGAATCTAAGAATGAGTCTAAGGGACCTTCACATAATTTTTAAAAACATTTAATAACATCATAAAATGTTGCTACTGATTATATGAAATGAAAACAGGTTAAGTCATATTAATTATCTTATTATCTTAAGTTTAGGCGAAGGCTATTTGTAAATTGAAAGTGTTGAAAAATGAAAAATCTAAAATTATTTAGCCTTCCCTCAATCAAAAATATCTAACTATCTACCTTCCCTCAAACTCAATTATACTTAAGGAATAAATTTACAGTTTGGTATCTAAAGGGGTATCAGTACTTGCTGGAGGGGCCGAAGGAGAGACGTCATCTTGGGCAGTGACAGTAATTTGCATAGGACCTCCGAATTTGTGTCGA
>JAQFZZ010000599.1:0-16088 GCA_034696405.1 Isotoma caerulea
CTTTGTAATAATTATGTCACAAGAATTTGTTTTGTGATGCTTTCTTAGTCACTCGTTCAATTCTAACTTTGTCTCTTACTTGAAGTAGACAATTAGCTGAATCAGTGTAGATTTTGGATTAATGACTTTGTTGCATAAACTTTTAGACACCTCAAGAGTACCTAAAAAGCAACTATTAATCTAATCGTTCACGTATCCATGTGTCTAGTACTCCACTCACTAGTAAGTAATTTTTACTATAATGTAATATTCAAGTGTATTCTGTCACTTTTAGCTATCTTTAAAACCACAAAAGACCATACCAGAGTTGTGTCTGCGTCTGCAATAAAGTACAAATAGCTTTTTATACGAGGTATTAAATCTTAAGTATATAAAGGTAAATGCTACATCAAAAAACTATCAGATTTACTCCTGAGGGATTATTATAGATTGTACATAGTAGTTGTAATGTAAGTGTATTACTTGCACATTAAGGAATTTGATCAATGACAAATTTAATATAGTATTATACTTTACCCCGATCTTAATGTAGTGTAGAGATTTATTTGGAAAGAATTGAGAAGAGCTTTGAAAAGATCTGTCAAAAGCAATAAGTTGTCCCTGTCTTGCTCTCCCGTCACTTTATTTTATTGTACCTCTGCTCAGCAGAATCAAATAAATGGCCTTGTTTTTTTATCCCGTAGTAACTGCTAAGGAGAAGGACAATAAAAAGGTAGAGATTATTTAGAAACAATTTCATCCCCCTTGTTGACTCCTGCTGACCAATATTTCCATTTTTGGTCAACATTCGACAATGATGACTGGTTTGATTTGGTACTCATTGCCAGAGAGGAGAGAGACATAATAATAATCATGAAAATAATAATAACATGCCATACTGGGAAGATTGACATCTCATAACACCTCCTTGGAGGTCTCTAATAATCGTAATGAAATTGATACTTTAAATGCATTCAGCTATGAGTATAATTTAATATTGGAGATTTGGCTTTCAATATTTCATTCTTCTTAATTGCTTGATTGAACCTAGAGATAAATACATGTTATGGGTAGATAGGCAGGTTGCAAAATTGATGTTATATTTAATTGAACCTATATAGGTACTCTACTATACTATGTAAATTCTCATCTGATGAACATTTGTCCCTTTATACAAACTGATAACTAATTATGGTTGCTTTGATGTTTTTGCAGATTCATCAGATATTGTGGACTGTAAATTGAAACTTATACTTGGTCTAATATGGACACTTATCCTTCACTATTCCATCTCCATGCCTGTATGGGAAGGAGAGGAGGATTACCCTCAACAAGGAGAAAAAGGCCCCACGCCAAAACAAAGGTAATTAATTACATTTGTCTGCATTCTTTGGAATTTTCTTGGAAACAAAGACCTGTATTATTATGGATATTAGTGAGTGTTAATGGATCCACTGATAGAATAATAAAAGCAGTTAGAGTCGCGTTTAAAATTATTGGCTGTTGGCATTAAGACTAACTGCTCTTACAAATTACTTTATTTTAAGATGCATCGCTTCATTGAAAATGATTGCTTCCGAATCACTAATAAAAACAAGGGATAAAACTAAAAGTGACATGATCAAAGGCATAAAATGCTTTTTACCTAACATACAAAATTATATTTATTGACTTTTTTTATCGCTTAACTCTCTCTGTAACTTGAATCGGGACAATTTTCCAGTCACCGTAAGAAGTAAGCTAAAAGTTCAACTATGTTGATTCTGGTTGTGTGTCTTATTTAGTTTTCTTGTTTATTGATTTCATTATGTAAATAACAAAGTAGTTACGTTGATTTCATATTTTATTTATCTTTTGGATTGTAAATTTGTACGAAATCACATTTTAATACGTTTTGTTCTGTTATATTTTATATAGACTTCTTCATTGGGTTCAGAGTAAAATCCCTGATCTTCCTATAAACAATTTCACCTCGGATTGGAACGATGGACGAGCTGTGGGTGCCCTGGTTGATGCAGTGGCTCCAGGTAAAGTGATAATGGATTAAAAGGCTTTTCAATTTCATTTATATATGTGTAGATAGGAGAAAGGTATAAATATTTCGACGATGGAGAAACTTGGATTTCATAACGGACTTGGTCCGGAATCGGATTTTTATGAAATATCAACCAAGAGGCTATAAAATTCGCCAAGAGTTATTCTCCTTCTTTGAGCAAATGGGTCTGAATTCATGAATGATTAATCTTCTTGTGGTGAACATAGGGTTATGCCCGGATTGGCCTGACTGGAACCCTAAGGATGCGTTGCAAAATGCATCAGAAGCTATGGGATTGGCTGACGACTGGCTCAACGTTCGCCAGGTTCGTCTCTATTATTAAAAATTGGAATTTGCCTTAGTAAGATTTACCAGGGTAGGAAAGAGAAAGGAATAAAAATGCGACTTGGAAGAGCGATGATCTCTCTAAGAAAGATCCCCTACTATATCCCTATTATGTACATAATATACAGTATGAGAATATCACCATCCTTTGTACTTTTATCCCTTTGTGATAATATATTTTATGAATGATGAAGATTGTAGGCACAAGTGCAAGATGGATATTTGACTTTTCTTCTTTTTAATATTTAGCTAATAAAACCGGAAGAATTGATCAATCCGAATATTGATGAACAATCCATGATGACCTACTTGTCACAATACCCAAGTGCCAAACTAAAGCCTAATGCCCCAATCAGACAGAGGACAAACCCAAACAGGTGATTGCACAGCACATTCTCATTAAACTAATTTAGCGTAAATAAATAAATCACGGTTAGGAAATGAATGCAAATGGTTAATGGTTTACATCATTATTACATTTTTACACCTTTATATAAATATAAGTACACCCCTTTTCTGTGCCACCATCAATGCAATTTACTTAATGTTGATCCAGTTCCCAAGCTGTCTCTTTCCATGTTACCCCGTGACGAAATGCATTTACATTTTACTACTGTTTGAATGATACACTCTTATTATTATGTACTAAGTGATATTTTTCTGATCTGATTTCTTCACATGTCACATGTCATGTCATGTCGGCTCGAATCAAAATACATTTAGTGTCCCACCTCCAAGGTAATTTATCCCTTGAAAAGTCATGTAGAACTGTGAAAAACTAATCTATGTAGTCCATATTAGTCCGTATGCGGTGTGCACTACCTTTTTTTTATTGTTTGGTATTTTTTGTGTGTTCATTGTTCTTTCATGACTCAAATGATTATCTATTTAGTTTACCTTAGTTAAGATTTGCAGTGAAAATAATTCAATTCATTCTTGCATTGAAATTGAGGATGATGATTGATTGAATTTTTTGAATCCCTGCTTTTTTATATAAGGAAATATTGACATTATACATTTACAGCTTGGGTGTTGTTATTAAGGTTTGTCCTATTTGATTGGCAGTATTGACATTTATTATGAACTTTTTGCATGATGAATTGAAGTTTAAACCCAAAAAAATTTCAGCTGATATTTTCTCATCAATTTTGTATTCCTTTGAATTTGCCTTAACGTGATGGCGATTTAATTTGCTATGTTGTTACATAAGAAATAACGAATAAGAATGTTCTATACACATTGATAATAGCAGATACGGATGTCAATTTAAAACTATACATTGTATAATATAGAGTAAGAGCTTATGGACCTGGAATAGAACCCACTGGTCCTGTAGTCGGAGCCCCAGCCAATTTTACAGTAGAAACTTTCTCCGCGGGGAAAGGAGACGTGGCTGTGAGTGTGGATGGTCCTAAAGGAGAAAAGTTACCGGTATGGAGTAGCAAAGAGTGTAATTTTGTTCAGAGAGGAATGAGATAAGAGTTTCTTTCTTGTTAACTTTGTATTCTAGCCAAGCTAAGTGTTTGCTTTGATGGATGAATTTTTTAGGTGGAAATAAGATTTAATAACGATCGGAATCTCACGTACAGCATTTCGTACACTCCAAGACTAGAAGGGCAACATAATGTCGCGATTAGTTTTGCCGGTAGAGAAATTCCCAAATCTCCTTATACAGTCGTTGTTGAAGGACATGCGGGTGATCCATCAAAAGTCACAGCATCTGGGCCTGGACTCGAGCCTGAAGGAGTTGTTATTGGAAGACCTACTTATTTCGATATCTTTACTAAAGGTTTGTCTTTTATTTACAGATTGTTTTTTTTCTGTTGGAAGGAACAAATTGGGAAGATGAGAACTTGAAGATAATGATGGTGTAATTTTCTAGATGCTGGGAAAGGTGTGCCAGAAGTAATTATTTTAGATCCCAGTGGCCAAAAAAACACAGTGCCTGTTAAACTCCGTCAAATTAGTCAAGACGTTTGGAGATGTGAGTATGCCAGTTCGGTTGTTGGTTTGCATTCCGTTAATGTCTTCTTTGCGGGGAAACCAATCCCTAAAAGCCCTTTCGGAGTTGCTGTTGCTCCTATCTGCGATGCCAAAAAAGTTCGAGCCTCCGGTCGAGGATTGCAACCCAAAGGGGTTCGAGTGAAGGATGTGGCAGATTTCAGAATTTATACTGAGGGTGCTGGCGAAGGGAAAGTTGACGTTAGAATTATTGGTCCAGGTAAAATTTGTTGAGACTTGCACAATTCACGCTTAGATTTATTTGTTTCTGACAGTTGACAGTTGAATAAAAAAATCTTGTGAATTCTTCCATTCCAGGAGGGGTCAATGAGCCAGTAACAATTCGTAAAACAACGGGAAATACATATGAGGTTGTGTATCATCCTAAGAAAGAAGGAAGGTATGTTATAATGATAACATATGGCGGACAAGAAATTCCCAGATCGCCTTTCGACGTAAACGTTGGACCTTACAAAGAATCTGCCATCAAAGCTTACGGGCCTGGATTATCCAGTGGGGTTGCAACCTATCCAGCACTCTTTACTGTTGAGACTAATGGAGAAACTGGTGCCTTAGGTTAGACAGCTTTTCTTTGATCAAATGGAGTTCAGTATAAATATATTGTCTAGCTTGAGTCTGCACAATAATATCTTAATGTTCTCATTTATATTATTTCTGTGGTTTTAATCCAATCCAGGTTTTAGCATAGAAGGCCCATCTCAAGCCAAAATCGACTGTCAAGATAATGGAGATGGATCAGCAGATGTTCGATACTTACCAACGGTTCCGGGTGAATATGCTGTGCATATATTATGTGACGATGAGGACATTCCTGGGTCACCTTACATAGCTCAGATAGTGCCCAAAGGAGACTTCCATCCTGAATTAGTAAGTTAGAGTACTGCCTGGAGTATTTTTTATTGTTAAAATCTATGGATTAGTTTATGCTTAAATTAAAACTCCTCTGGGGGCTTAGGTGGAGTGCCATGGTCCTGGATTGGAGCCAACTGGAATTGTTACGAACAAACCCGCTGATTTTACTGTGGACACCAGGCGTGCCGGTTCTGCACCGCTTGATGTCAATGTACGCTTTTCATGAGTCTAAATAACTTGTCACATTTATCACCCATAAAACTGTATAACTTTTAACCCTGTCATTTGTTTCAACTCAATTTCCCATAGGTTATGGATTCTCAGTATAACGCTGTGGACATTAAAGTAAGAGAAACTAGTGATGGGATCCATTCTTGCAGCTATGTGCCAAAACGAGGTGCCAAGCATACTATCCAAGTAAATCAACTCATTTTCTTCTCATCTCTCTCAATAAAGTAGTAAATTGGGAAAATAAAATAAATTCTTATGATTGTTATCTGTTTTTTAGGTCAATTATGGAGGAGTTCCAGCTAAGAATAGTCCTTTTAGAGTATTCATCTCACAACCAACGAATCCATCCAAGGTTCAAGTCTTTGGTCCAGGAGTGGAGAAAGGAGTCAAGTCACGTAAATCCACACATTTCAATATCGACGCGAGAGAAGCTGGTCCTGGTGATCTTCATGTTGCCATTGTTGACGAGAAGGGACATCCTGTCACATACGAACTGTCAGATAATGGAGATGGCTCCTATTCTGTTGATTATTCCCCACCGACTCCTGGAAACTACAAGGTTTGTTTGTATCCAATTTCTCTCTCTCTTTATCTCTAATTCTCAACGCAATCAATTCTGAGCCAAATTAACCATTTGTTTGTTTCCTTTTGCAAAGGTGAGCGTAAAATATGCTGGACAAGAAGTTCCCCAAAGTCCCATCCGTGTTCCTGTACAACCCCACGTGGACGTCTCAAAAGTGAAAGTAGATGGATTGGAGCCAAGTAAGTCGACTTTGATTACATTCTGAATAATTGAGTTATGATCATAATTAAATTACAATTTCTCTCCGTCAACTCGAGATCGTTTGGTCGTAAGGAGTCCTGAGGTTTCTTTTAAACCTTGTTGTTCATTTATTACAAAATGAAACGGCTATATAGTGTCTATATACTTTAATTCCTTCGTTACACTGTAACAAAATTGATCCTCACTTTCCCGCAATTCTCTTCAGTTGCACCGATCAACAGTCTTCAGCAGTTTAAAGTGATTACACAAGGAGCTGGTAAAGCAGATATAGCAGTGGTGATAACAACACCATCGGGAACGAAGGTCCAAGCTCATGTCATTCCCAGCTCTGAAGGTTTCTTAGTTAACTTTACTCCTACGGAATTGGGAGAATACCTTCTAAGTATTTCCTTTGGAGGGGAACCCCTTCGAGGAACTCCCTATAGACTTATGTGCACTAATGGAAGTGATGCAGGGAGAGTTCTTGCAAGTGGTCCAGGGTTAGAACGGGGGATGGTGAATCACCCTGCAGAGTTTATGATCGATACCAGAGGTGCCGGTCAAGGGGGTTTGGGTGTGACTGTTGAAGGACCCTGTGAGGCTGCTATAAACTGCCGTGATAATGGAGATGGCACTTGCTCAGTTGCCTATCTTCCGACTGAAATGGGAGAGTACTCTATCAATATTACTTTCAACGATGAGCACATACCAGGGTCACCGTTTCAAGCGTTCATTTCTCCTGAAGCGGATCTGAAAAGAATTAAAGTTTCTGGGAATGGAATAATGCCACATGGTATGATCTGCGTGGAGTGTGCTGTGGAGTAAAAAGTGTGCCGTTTGAAAATTCATCAGTTTGTGTTTTAAACTAACGATTCTGATTTTGTGCTCCAAAGTGTGTTGTGAAATTTAATATAGAATGGAGTTTGCAATAAGCATTACAATTAATCTAAGGATATCTAATGTTTGGCATGCCAGTGTGATTTTTGCTATAGAAGTGTACGCGTTTGGATTTTAAGAAGTTCTATGGAAATTTTCTAGATTGGTTTGTAAAGTTCATGGAATGTATTATTTCCAGGCGTGTTTGCTGATTCCCCCACGGATTTCGTTGTGGATACAAGACACCTTTCAAGTACATCGCCGAGAGGAAAAGTGACATGTACAATAACAAACCCGTCAGGGGCTAAGACAGACAATTATATAACTCCCATGGCAGATGGTACATATCGAATCAGTTACACTCCATTTGAAGAAGGGACCCACTTGATTGACATTCTCTACGACGGCGTTCCCATTCATGGTAGTCCGTTTGCTGTGAATGTACGCAGAGGTTGTGATCCCAAAAAAGTAAAAGCATTTGGCCCGGGATTGGAAAGAGGTGTGGTTAACAAGTCCAATGTTTTCACGATTGAGACACGAGGTAAAATATTTGACATTAGAAAAACTTGAGTACTTGAGTCAAGTAAGAAAAAAGTGTAACTCAAAGGTTATGGTTTGGTTTTTAGGAGCTGGAACAGGAGGTCTCGGTTTAGCCATTGAAGGTCCTTCTGAAGCTAAAATGACATGTAAGGACAATCGAGATGGCTCTTGTACTGTGGAATATATCCCCACGGAACCAGGGGATTATGACATCAGTATAAAGTTTGCTGAGCAAGATATTCCAGGTAAATGCCTTATAACCATCAGAATTTTTCCCCAGAGTATTTTGATTCCAATGTATAAAGTTTATATTCTGTATTCTGAGAATTTCAAAATCTATTTCATTAAATTTTTAATTGTTTAAATTAAACAGGTTCTCCATTTAAAGTGCCTGTGGATTATACAGTAGACACTACTTCCGTAAGAGCGTATGGACCTGGATTAGATCCTAAAAATGTTCGCGAAGGAATTCCTCAAACGTTCAAAGTGGATGGAACGAAAGCTGGAAGGGCTCCACTTGCTGTGGACATTATTGGTAAGAATGTAATGTTAAATAAATTAGATATTTGTATAACGAGCATACAAATTGATAAAGTATATCAAGAATTCCGTCATGGCAGAATTTATAACTTGTAAATATAAATTCATGAAAATAGTTTAGTTTTATGCAATTAACAAGCAATTCGGTTACATGATAAATGATCACACAAAAGTGGATTTTGTACCGAAGTTTAGAAGTTTCTAGAGCCATTTTGTAAAACGAACATTATTTATATCAGAATGATCCATTGATCAATCATTCTCACGTCACAAACTGACGTTCATTCATGATTTATCTCTCTGCCTAGCCTTACTAAACTAAACAAAGCATACCAAATACAGACCAAAACTGATTTGTGATCATCATAAATAACCATGATCATCATATAGGTACTTATAAACGCTTAAGTGGAATTGTTTCATAAGTACTTGTTGACTAATTATCTCTATGTACTCGAAACAGTTGAGTATGAATGAAGGGCTTTTCCATTCTCAATTCTCATCCATAAAAAATACACTTGAGTTTTTGTCTTGCATATAAAAAGTTGTATTGTGCTCAATGAATAGGAGATTCATAATAGAATCATTACGAGCTAGTCATATTCGCTTGCGAAAAAAGTTCGTGCGTACTTTCCAGATAATCAGATCATTGTTAGAAAAGGTGGGTAGTTATAGATGCCATGTGCTCAGTTTAATCTGCTAATTCATTCATTCATTCATTTGCACTGTAGTAGTTGAGTAAAAAAGGCACGAGATTTACTTGAATCTAATGTAATTTCATGAATTTATGTATTCTCCGCTCTTGACAAATTAGTGAAATTATTGTGAGTGAAGACATTTAAGCCTATTTGTCTTATTTTCAGTTAATTTATTCCATGCATAAATTATTCTTAATTTAACATAACATAACAGTTAACATAACTGTATGCGTCAAATATTTTTATACTCATATAGCAATTGGTCTAGCCCTGGAAGCTAATAAGCGACAGATTGAAATGACTTGTTAATGGGTTTGAGCTAATATTCGTAATCATTATGGATGAAACAACAGATAATTCGTCAATCTACAGAGTACTCATATGAAACATTTTTATCTTAGTTGCAAAAAGGAAGTATCCTCCTACTCCTACTAATCTTGAATGATAATGATGATGGCAATTTGGGGTGTTGTAAAAAATCGTTCTTATGAGAAGGCAATGTGCCAAAATATGTAATACCAACATAGACAAATCTTTTCACGCATTATGTAAATATGAAAAAAAACAAAGGATCTCAGATTCAGATTTTGGGTTATTTATGGAATGTATGGAATGAATTAACTTGCAATGAATAGAATGGGTTTTAATTAATCATAGATAATTCATAGTAATTCATTTCTAAGTAGTGTATCATATATAATTGTATAAATTCATATGGTTTAGGTGCTAAGGAAAAAGCGGAAGTAAGAGATAATGGGGATGGAACTTACGATGTGACATACAAACCACCTAAAGAAGGAACACCTATTGTAGCCAGTGTAAAATGGAATGGCAAAGACGTTCCAAACACGTAAGTTTAAAAGCTTTACTTTTTAACGGAAGTTATAGGTAACATTTAAAAGTAAATAGATAGTTGACCATATAAATTCAAATCCCATAGACCCGTTCACATGAAAGTCAAACCTAAAGTTGAGCCTGGGAAAGTGAAAGTTCATGGGAAAGGAGTGTCTTCGACCGGTATCCCTGCATCCATTCCTGTCGACTTTACTGTTGACACCACTGAAGCTGGCTTTGGTGACCTCGAAGTTCAAGTTTTGGTATGTCCCTACAATATTCGACCAAAAATACTGTCACACTGTTATCACTAGTATTCTTAAATTATTTCCGTTCGAAAGCTAATTGACTTACAAATCCCCTCTAACCAGGGACCTGATACTTACCCAAGAAAAGTTAAAATAACGGACAATGGAGATGGAACCTTCAAAGCTGTTTACACTCCTGATGATTGTGGTCGATATAAAGTTAATGTCAAATATGGAGGAAAGGAAATACCACAGTCGCCATTTAGCGTCCAGTCATTTGCCACAGGCCACGTAAGTTCATAAATAAAATTTTCCCTCTTTGAAACTGTAACTAAACAAGAGATAGAAATATCTCTTAATAATAGTTAAAGATAATTAAGTATTTTTATTTATAATAATTTTGATTTTAGGCTGATAAATGTAAAATCACCGAAGGTCGTCAACAAGCTTTAACGATAGGAGAAGAGTATTGCATAACAGTAAATGCAAAAAACGCTGGTCTAGGGGCTGTGACATGTCGAATCAGATCTACTTCTGGAAGGTAAGCATTAAAAATCCGTTTAGTTGTATTCTACGAGAAAATCTCATCAGACTGATACTTATTCCCTAATGGTTTAACCCATGTAAAAGATGATAGAGTATGAAAAACCACTCATGAGTCATGAGATTATATTTCATACTGATACAGACACATCGTGCATGTAATTTTATTCCTAGTGTATTTTCATAATCAAGCTTTCATCTTTAGTTTCCCTCATCAGTCTATTTTTTCCCTCATCAACTCAAGACTCGAGACTGATGCAGCTCAATGCGATGAGTAATTTTTAGTTTATTCAATGGTTACTTATTAAACAGCTTTCATCATTTGGCAAAAATAAGCACCGATCCGGTCTAAATATTTGTCATTGCGTACCAAAATGATGCATGCACAATATCTACAATATTATGGATAAGAATACAAAAAATTCTCAGAAGATCTAAAAATAGAGTAACTAACTGATTTAAAAAACTCTATAAGAACGTGATCAGTTCTTTCGTCGGTGTCTTTATCTTTTAAAAGTGAAATAAGTATGAAAGTATCTGCATGGACACTTAAAAGTGAACATCTTACATAATTGAAAGAGTTGCCAAGCTCAGAGAAAGGTTTTCAATGATCTGATAAAAATACTTAAAACTATGTCGTACTTCATACAGTGTGATAACACACTATGCAAAAACTTTGTTTATAAGCATTTTAAATTTTTTGTTTGATCGATATGTACATGGATCGTATTATCCATGAATATATCTTACATGGATATATATAACCTCTCTGTGTAGAATAATATCATCAAGACATAGTTCACTGTATGATTCTCCATGCATTTAGACTTTTTAGTTTCAGGAGTTTAAAAGTTTTTCAAAAGAAAATCACAAAGTAAGGTGAAACAAACGGTTCATTAAACGTTCATTATCATGGCAAATTCAAGACGGGCGCAGTTTCTCTTGTTTCTCAATCAACCTTCGTCATTATTTACATTCTTCATGGATAATTAATTACTAAATTTAGGTTAAATGACGACCGACTTTTGCTCGTGCTCTCAAATAAATTATTGTCATCCTTTTCTACTCTTTAATTCACCTAAGGCATTTTAATGTTTTCTTTCTAGCGATGTGGACATCGATATCGAGGATAATGGAGATGGAACGTTTTCTATTTACTACACAGTGAAAGACGCTGGCGAATATACGCTTAATATTAAATTCGGTGGACAGCCGGTTCCAGATGGTTTTTATACTTTTACGGTAAGTTAAACAAAAGGAGCTATTGTCTCGACACTTGTTCTAATAAACATGGGTTTTGCTTTGAAAAAATATAAAAGGGATAATGTGACAAAAAAACCCGGATGTTTTGCATTCGCATAAAAGAATCTTGTCATGTTAAAAAGTACAAACAGTACACCTTGTGCCAAAAATCTAATAGATTGCCTACGCTTTGGAAATTTTCAAATTGTTTGCAAACTCTGACTCTTGTTTCTGAAGGGCATATGACGATATTAACTTCATATTGCGAGTTTAAGTTGGTAAATATTTGCAAATGTTTTTCGTATATTCAATGAGTCACAGAGAATTGTATTTTATGAATGGTCTAAAATATTATTATTTCTACCAGATTAGCCTTATGCTCGAATACCCCTCAGTCATCAAAAGATTTTATGAAAATATTTTTGCAATGAAACGTGTCACTTTCTCCGTTTCAAACAATCTCGTAAAAACTTCATATGGAATAGTTTTCAAACTTTTTAAAATGTACATTTATGGGTTCCATACTTGTTAAAAACGGAGCAGAAACAAAATTTTTGTGTGCTTCTTTTTTGTTTACCATTGGGTAGACTAAAACTCTTAAACTATAAAGTTATATCAAACGAAAGCTATTTTTTCAAAACTGTTCAAAAGCGTTTCGAATTTCTGGCAGTAATCTTGCTGTGGAAAGCAAGCATGCATTCATGCACCACTATAAGCAGTGGATAATTATTTCATTTTTTGTTTCTGAGGAATACAAGTGTTTCATTTTTCATGAAAGAAATTTATAGCATGGTAGGCGTATTTATAGTTGGCTAAATTTGGATCATTGCAAAAAAAACTTTGAAACGAATACTCTTAAGATGTATCATCATCATCATCTTCCTTCTTTTCTCAATCTCTTCACACTATTCAACTCATGCATATTACATAAGAGATTTTTTCATAAAGATTCGAATGCAAACTACTGCTACTATCAGTAAAGATAAATAAAGAAAAGTATGAAACACATTGTAATTTATGGTGGGTGGATTTGTAAATAAGTATTTACCCTATGTTTCCTTAAATCTATTTTTTGCTCGCTCCATTTGATCTATGTTTTCCTTTTTAAATTGCTACGGAATATCGATCGTAAGTTTCTCGCTTACCCAATTCTAATAAAAGCATAATAAGAAGAAATACCACAAACCAGAGATTAGAGTAAAAGTGCAAACTGTAGTCATGAAATGCATTTCATACATATTAAAAACATTATTCTATTGCAGTCAGCAGTGAAAGAGGGAGTCTGAAAATCTTAAATTTCTGTTTCGGAGTTCATGAGAAATGCTAAAAGCAATATTTCATCAGATTTAATAAACTTTACTTGGCTATTTTATTTATTTGAGCTAGGGTAGATGTACCGATCGATGAAATTTATGTAACAGCTCGGTGCATTTTGATTCGTGCATTTTACTTATTCACACGTTCAATTAAAATGCATCTTGTCTGAATTTACCACTCTTAATTTTGTTTCGGTGATTGACATAATCTATTGATTCAATTTTTAAAGTCGTCATTTGAAAAGATTTTTCAAAAAAATGTTGAATTAAAATACATTATGCATCTAAGACCCAAAAGTACTATATTATAGTTATTTATGACTATGATCACAAGAAAGTGTGATTTCCTTATACTTTTAGTTTAATTTCAATTGTCGGTATTTGGCGTGCGTGGTGAGGAAAATGTATGTCTCTTTTGAAAACCAAAGTTCTAAGATTGATGAGTTACAATTGGTCCTGGTTGTTCACATTCTCGTTAACGACTCCCGAACTAATTTATTGTGTCTGGATTGAAGTGTTCGTTTCATTTAAAGTTAAAAATATTTCCTTGCTTTAAAGCATGTAAAAATTATTCAGAGGCATGGCAAATGGCTTTTATTATATTACTTGATGTTAATACGTTCGTGATTGTATTCCAAGCTGAAATAATCAGTAATATTAGAATCTTGGATTATGCTGTATTTTAAAACGGTCTATAGAATATCCTCCGACCTCTTTTGTCGGAAATGTCGTCATGTATTCTCCAAAGTGAAGTTTCCTCTTGATGTGGTTATCCGTACTCTTATGCAAAAAAGTCAAAGCGACAAAAATAGGATAAGTCAGTAATAAAGCGTTTGATGGGAAACTCTTGAGAGACAGAAAACAGAGAAAGGAATCGGACGTGCCCCTCCTGTTGTTTCTTGTTAGCATAATGACATCGACCTGTGGTTATTTTTTATACTTAAGTGCGATGATGCAATTTAACGATAATGTGGATGCATGAAGACAGTTTTATCTTTGGTATAAAAGGTAGCTTCCTTATCAAAAAGTTAAGCTGAATAAGCCTCCATATTATAGTTGTATAGATTAGGTTTAACATTATCAACATGAGGGTAAAGAAAAATATGTACGAAAAGTAGAGAAAATGGAAAGGTGCTAGTTAAGTTCTAGAAGAATTTTTATTTTTGGCTGAGTAAGCATCGGCAAGACAAAATCATCTTGATGATTATAATCATCATAAGAACTAATACTGAATGAAAATAACCCTAGAGTTCGGCTGTTCGTGAACTATTGCAAGGATTTCTTGAAAATAAAAAATACTCGAATTAAGAATCTCTCCTATACCTTTAGAAGTGCTTCTCTCGGGAGTCGCCGCTTTTCCTAATAAAAAGATAAGTCCAAGTAGAAGCCAGTATAAGTGATTGGTTAGGGTTGGGGTGACACTGACATAGGAGAGTAATAGTAATATTGAACTAATGTGATACCCAGTTTTAAGTTTTACTTCCGTCGCTTACACTTTCCAAGTGTGTGTAAAATTTTCGTAGATTCGGTGTCTAATAATCAGTAGGGTGCATTCAATTCTCATCTTCAGTGTTCATCGGATCGGTTGATACCTCAGTTCTTTTAGGTTGATTCCTAATATTACGATTTTCTACTACTTAATACGTTGACTATTCGTTGAAAAAGTATATTATTGTGGCAGTTGAGGAACTCATTTTTATTTGAATAATTTAGGATTTTTGATCTCTTCATCTTCTGTGCAATTATTCATCTGTAAGTTTTTTTATTGGTTTCATTTCACTCGTGTGTTTGCATGTTTGATATTCTTCACATATCATATTGCATATCAATCAAAGTAGTTCTTGCTTTGAAGTTGCAAATCAAGAGTTGCCAATTTCATGAGGAAAATCCAACTGACTTGTCACCATAAAGTTTACAAATTTATTCCGAATTATTAAGTTGAATGTGCGTGATGGACATTTTTTCATGAGGCAAATCATAAGAATTTTATGCATTGGTCACGAAGTTTTATAGGGCTTTTTTGCGAAAAATAATTTTTACCTAAAACCTACAGTCTGATTTTAGGTTAGACGAACTTAAAACTGCACCCATTTTACCACAGTACCTTAAATTACAATGGATTTCCCATTCATCAAATTAAAGTAGAAAGAATGACAAGAAAATTAAATAGGAAAGTAAGTAGATGCATTTGAAATTGGTTTTATGGGTTGTTGATCTGAATGAGATAAATGGTGTTTTGAGTTGAACTTGTTAAATGGTATTTGGTCATGCAGTCAAGCCTTGGTAATTACCTAGTTGTATGTAAGTGTGTTCTATTAGGACTATTAGGAGTTGTACAATTATAACAGAAGTATAAATGAAAAATCTGTAGGAATGTCATGAATGTACAGTTTGGTAATTTAAAGTCAATCATGAAATGTTTCCACAGACTAAATCTTCAGAGATCACAACAGTGCAGAGCCTTTGTAGTTATTTAGGATGGAATCTGTTGTGGAGAGTAATGTGGTAGGTCTGACAAGTTGACACCTTGTTAACAACTTGCACTCAAGTTCCTCTGTCATCGTCCCCATGCCACAAAGCCTCCATCGGCATATTCACACACATTCTTCAATTAGTCTTAAATTATGCACAACCAGTTCGTTTGGCATGAGTACAATGAAATTACACTTGTTTTAAAAGTCTAATCTAATTGCGGCAACTTGGCTTCTGCTTTCCCAACTATTTTCAAGCCGAGTACAATTTAGACTGATTTTGATAGCTATTTTAAATTACATTATTACATCACCAGCTGCATCTATCTTATCATTCTCTGCCATGTACAATTGTTGTTTGGCACACAGAGCTAAATTAATTGGTTGATGATTTAATTGGATTAGTTTGAAGGAAATAGGATTTTTTATTCTTCTAAGATTATCCTCATTCTTTAGAATTAATCACTTTTGTATTGCCTTCTTTTACTTATTTGCATTTAGATTAAAATTAGAAACAAAAGTGTCGTTTCACAGATTGGTCACGCGTAAAATT
>JAQFZZ010000600.1:0-16073 GCA_034696405.1 Isotoma caerulea
ATGTTGAATTCATCTGCATCTCGGAATCCCGTTGTGATAACAGCTTCACCGATTGGGTCGCCACCGTTAGAAGTTGCGAATTGAATTTTTTCGAAAATGTTCCTAGGGTAGTAATCCCCATTGGGTAGTTTAAAGTAGCCGTTAACCATTGGGAGATCATCTTCTGCTGCTTTGTTTTCAGCCACTACAATCATTATCGGTTTTGGGAATTGAGTGTAACTCTCGATTGCATTTTTGAACTGTGCAATTCTCCCGCTAGGTCGAGTTCTGGTGCTTTTTACCTCCGAGCAGAAATGGGACAAGACGAAGATCACGTTGGAGAATGTGGAGTCTGTGATTCGTTCTTTGAAAGAGTCAAAACCTCGAAGCATTTTTACAAAGTTTGACTGTGGGCCTGCGAAGCGGTTATCGTTGAATTTGTGGAAGATAAGGACGACATTTGGAATCCGATTGTGGAGCTCTTCGTGGTTTGACAAGTAGTCGTCTAGAGTGGCGAGGAATTTTGCATCGTCTGAAAGACCATTTGTATCTCCCATTCCTGGGGTGTCTATAACACGCAGTTCGGAATTGCCTATACCGAGTTCATCGATTGGAAGGGGAATTCGAAATTCGTGAATGTCTTTTGTGGTTGATGACTGGTTTCCCACTTTCGTTACTTCTGGGTTGTCAAAAAGCAAGTTTATCTGAAGTGAATTCAAAAAAGTTTCAATTTAGTTATTTGTGCTTTTTTAATTCTGAAATTAACTTTATTTTTTTGTCGTATCTCAACGTGAAATTTTCAAATTATATTTCATTCCACCTCAACTATATATTTAAATACATTTTATATGGGTCGAAGCAAAGCTCCGACTTTGATTATTTTTTACATACATACATAACTTAATATATAGTTGTTGCAGTCAGTCGTCTCGTCAGCTTCTGTTATTTAAAATTCTTAAAATTCACTTCCAATTTATGTACAAATTGACATAACTCCATTTATATATAACCTAAGCTGAATCTCAGTTACAAAAACAATAATGTTTTTAAAAGTTAAAAAGTCAGATTTTGCTTAAGGCTCAACTCGAGCAGCCAACCCATCTGGAATTGTTTTAAAGAAAAAAGTCTGAGGTGTTAAAAATGGTTTTTTTAAATTTTTTTAAAAACCAAATACCAAAAAAAACAGTATAAAACACCCCAAGATTAGAAGCCCCCCTATACACAGCCCCAACCTTGGCGGTCACTGCATTTTTTAATCACCTCTCCTCTAAACTCTAAACTAGAATCAAGAGGGAAAATATTATTTGAAACAATTGAAGTGGACACTTATTGTAAACAGCAATAAGCATAGCTCAGCATGACATAAAAAGTGTTTTAATCAACCACTTTAAACAGAATTTAGAAATTTTGTGTATCCTAAATGGAATTGCACAATTTGCTAAATAAATTAAATCTTTAAGTAAAACCTAAATGAAAAGTTGACTCCTCTCCCATGAAATAACTGCCCGTTCCGGAGTCCGCAATACTATCCTATAGAAATGTACGATGCCTATGCCCTAGTCAAATATGCTCAGGCATACCCATATACGCCCTGACATGCCCGAAATGGGCATACTTTCATGCCTTGAACATTTTGCGAAAACGCCCCTGCCTCAATATAATTATGTTGAAACACTTATGTACAATCGGTTGCAGATAATGCTTTTGACATTTGGGCGGTTCAAACCAAGAAACAACTTCAATTAATTCATAGTAAAATTCATAGGTTTTTGTTGAGCTATTTTATACCTAAATTTATAAAAGGTAGTAAGTCCAATTACCACAAAATGTATAATAACATCAATATGCATGGTATTTTGAAAGATTCTAACTTCCTTACAGTAAAAGAACGTTCTGACTTTGTGTTATTAAAAAATCTATATAAAGACTATTGGGATAATGTAATCCAATTTTCAAGTCGTGTATCATCTAGATGTAATTCCTTAATCAAATCTGTCAATTGTAAGAATTGCAATTCTTACAGTGCTAGATTTCCCTGCTCCGGTTGAGCCAATAGTTAAAATGTACACATTTTTGGAACTTCTTTTATTCCTGAGAGATTTTTTTGCTGCTAATAATCCTGGATGTCCACCATTGTCTCCACTAAGCATCGAAATCACGTCTTCAATCGTCGAAGGTACATCAATAAAGGCCGGATCTGAATGGTTTAAACAATCATTGTCTTAAACATTCCGATGTAATTTTTGGATGTACGTATAGTATTTAACTGGTGTTTCCTAATCTTGAAAAATTAAATAGTTTTTCACTACTCTGAATTTAAAATGACATTGTGGCAACGTAAAACTAAGTCAAGTTTACTGAATTGTACGCACCCAATTAAGCTAACTACCGATTCTTTCCAAACTATTTCTTTAATTTCAAATAAAAATTTGAAAATTTAAAAAAACATTAAGATCTTATTTTTAAAAGGTTTTAAACAAAAAATTAAACTATTCAACTATTAGTTTGAGCTTTTTCTATTTTTAGTACGCATCTCATAAAATATGAATATAAATATAAACTGACTGTGTATTGCTCAAGGATGGATTTTTATTAGCCTTTGATAACCTTTGACCTCTGCTAATGCATTGATGTTAGTACATGCAAAATTTTTTAAAAAATATTTCATAGTGTCTAAACGCTTATTTAAACTTACAAGTTGAAGGTCTCGGCTTTTTGGCCCTTGGTTTCATAGATTCTGGAGGACATGTGCATTCATAAGAACCAATATGTTCTGTCCAGTTCTGAAATAAAAAAGTTTTTGCAAATTTTCAGTGCAAAAAAACTTAAGCCAAATTAAACAGTGGTAAATGACAATCACATTTCTGATTCAAGACTAACCTCAACAGTGCCATTAATATGAATCGGATCGCCCTCATTATCTTCTCCTTCGAAAATCGTAAGATGACAACCATCTCGAACTTTCACCGCCGCAATTTTGCCTGTATATTCCTCAGGAAAGAATGATTTTGCACCTTTCAAGTCAGTGTAATATGGATTACAGACATTACATCCAGGTTTGAAATATGCTCTTCCACAACTGGTGCTTCTCATGTTAATATCAGAACATTTGCAATCCTTCAATAAATAAACAGTTAAATATTAATACATTGATTTTTAATCATATTTAAAAGAAAATAAAGA
Source organism: Isotoma caerulea (assembly GCA_034696405.1). Lineage (NCBI taxonomy): Eukaryota > Metazoa > Arthropoda > Collembola > Entomobryomorpha > Isotomidae > Isotoma > Isotoma caerulea. Next base: position 3,163 of record JAQFZZ010000600.1, read on the forward strand.
ATAAATTGTACTTTTTCGCAAGTGCAATTTCCAGACAAAATATTTGCAAACTCTGATCCAAGTTCTTGTTGTTGTTCCGAAAACTTTTGGCAATAGCCGTTGAAATACGTTTCATTGCAGATAGTAAGCTGGCAGCCTGATTGTACTGTGAAGGATAACGTCCTATTCCACACATTATCCACTGAAATGTGCTCTTCGTCAAAATTTGTCACCTGTGTCTCATCTCTGAAAATGTATTGATCACCTGTAAAATTTTCTGCTTTATAAAGCAAAGCGCAAGTTTCAGCTCCATTTACTGACTGAGAATTCCCATAAAAAACTAAATTTGAGACGATGACAAAGATTAACTTTGCGGAAATTTCCACCATGGTTTATTTCAATAAAGACGAATAAGTTAGTCAAAAATTGCAAATTGTTTTATATTTATCTGTTTTAATATAGATTAACGTATTCAGTTCTGATGGATGGAGACCAGAACCGAGTTCCAGACATTCTGTTTAACATTGAACACTTGACAATATTTATATGAGGGTAAGGTCCAACTGTGTCGTGAGTGAACCTTGTTGAATTCGTTGTATTTTGAGAAAGATATAATATACCAAGTAGATGTTATTCTATATCGAACGATCAGTTTCTTTATATGGGTTAATGGCTTTATTCTGACCTTTTATAAGCAAATAGCCTTCCTCGATTATAATGTAAGATTTGAATGTAAGAGCGACATTCAAAGGCTTATCGGACTGCACACGATACTGATTAAAAGCTGTAAATTGACCAAACTCAAATGGACCAACATATCGTTTCTATTATCAATTGTTTGCATATTCCAAATCATAGAAATCACAAACGTTTATTGTCAACAAATTAAAGCCTAAAATGTGATGTATTAGATTATTTATTTTAAAAAGGCCACAGATTTAGCAGTAAGTTAACAAGCAATGTACAGCTAACGCACCTAAAATTGAAAAAATATATGAGATATTACATTCAAATCCATCAAACTACCTTAAATAAATCGCAAACCTCGAACTGTTATAAGTAAAGATAGAATTTGAGACTTTTACATATCGATAGTTTTTTATCAGTTTCATGTGGTCGCTGTAGAAAGTGTTTTTAATAGTAGCGAATTTGGTAAAAGGACGATATTTTATATCAGAAAGGGGACTGGCCCTTTTAGCCCGGGCCAACTTTCACGGGTACCTTAAGCCCTCGGGTTATTTACTTGTACCCGTGCCAGTGACATGTGTCCTCGGGAAAGTTTTGCTACATGTGTCTTAAGCACAGGGGCTTAGATATTCATTGTTTTATACATTATTAACAATGTCTGGTACTTTTACGAATAAGCATAGATAAATTTGCATCGCATACCATTTTCATGGGGGGGGGTTGATAAACGATGATAAACAAGGCAAACACCCTATGTCAGCACTTCAGTTTTCTGAGGAGTATAGACCATGGCATCCTCTCGGTCTATTACTCAACAAGAAGTGTACAAAAGCATTATCTTTTCGGAAAATACAGCTACAGAATTTTTGAGGAAGCAGAATTTATTACCTCCCAAAGATGAGGTAGTAATTTGCTCCAACAAGAAAAAGGAGTGATATGTATCATGAAACAGCTGATGAAGAAAAACTCCCCACTCTTACTTAAACGTTCTTTGACTTTCTGGATGCTATCAAACAAGTGCATCCCATTGCTTAACTTCAATTTAATAATGATGTTAATACTGACTAATTATGATTTTGTTGTTTGAATTTATGGTTGAGTAATATTCTCACATTCTACTTTTTGATATTTGATTGACTGTTTTGACTGGTTTAACTATAACATTTTGATTTCGAGAAAATCAACCAAATTGTTCATGCAACTCTATTCACGGGCAAAAGCATATATTCACGGACGCTTAAGGTACTTGTGAATTATTCAACAGAGCGCTTAAGATACCCATGCATTGTAGACCCGGGGAGGGTAAAATTTCCCGGGGGTTTGAAGGGCCAGTCCCTTAGAAAGTTTACTAAGGGAATATATTTTGTTATTTTTGCTTGGTGGTACAATTGTTTTTAATTTTCTTCTTTATATAAAATTCAATGCGCGTTTGCTCAACTCGCTTCTTTAGAAAACTTTAACACATCATCTAAACAAAACTGCTGATAATCCTGAGAACGTAAATTAAAATATAGTAGTATTTTTTAACATTCTCTGCTGATAATCTATATGATTTTGAGGTCGTTATTAGTTAAACGCATAGAAAAAATTGAGACTAAAAATTTAAGTATGATATGATAAGTGAAACTTCCCTTGTAACTTTTGGAGCATAAATGTCGTAGTTCTAAATGCCGGAAGATTACACTGTCGCATACCTAAAAGCCCATGAGACATGAGAAGATCTCAGTCTCGTAGGATGAAAGACATATTATGCATAGGTAGTTGAAAGTATAGAAACGGCATATTTTCTATTTTTGGTTCGTTTTTCCATTACTAAAACCTAATTTTAGTAATATTTTCGCATGTTACTTTAATTAAATTTTTAAGTTTGGTCCGTTTCATTTTGGGCACCAATCACAATCACTTTATAGATAATAACTCAATAAAACATTAAAATGATGTGAATTAATTGAATGCAACATTAAGATTCAATTAAAGCAACGATTTCCATTTGGGTTTACTTCAAATAAAAACGTGGAATAGTTGTTGATATAAATAAATATCCATTTATTCCAGACGTGTTTAAACGATGCAAATGTACTTTATACTACTTCATAATTTCAAATGTTAAATTGTACCTTCATCAAGGTGAAAAAAGTTCACAGAAAGCTTGGCAAAATAATAAAAAATATAAAATCAAGTCCTCTCAATCTGTTGTATTTTATAATTATCAAATAATAAGAGGATGGAGAGAAATCAAAAACGATGCCAATCTGTAATAAATTTATGAATATTTTAGTTGTGTAATTTAAGTTTATTCAAAGATGAAATATTATTTTAGATACTAGCTGACAAACCGTTTATGGATTAGATTCCACGTATGGACTTTGGAGTTGTTTTTATACTATATTAAAATTTATTTCAGATTCATTTTCTATTGAAATAAGTTTGTCAACGAGTAACAAATATCCCAAACAATATTTCCAAGTAAACCTTCGTCAGATTTTTAACATCCTTATTGACTTTAAAAGAATTTCAATGTATAGTTGAGTGTAAAAATATTGATGCTTTAACAACTATAGCAACAACAGGCATTTGGGCTTGGTATAATTCACCCATAATAATAAATAAAATAACCATTACAAAAAATTCGTTTTGCTGATCAAAAATGCAGCGAAAAACGATTCAATGAATCCAATATGATAAATATAAAGGATATAAATCTTTTTATCCTCTTCAAAATATTACTTGCAAAGAATGAATGCGATTCTGTATTTTATTTTAATGTGACGGACGATATCATTTTAAAAATAATATTTTCTTATCACTTAACATATTATGCTACAAAATTGCACACTGACATATCTATAGCGTTATTTCGTATCCTAATACTAGACAATTTACTTAGGCAATGTTTTTTCCAATCTGGTATAAATGTGGAATTGCTTTTGAAGCTTTTATTTTATATCATTAAACTCTGATACAAATATGTTGGTCACTTTGAATATTCCAATATTGGTCGCTTTAATTTTGGCCACTTACTTACTTCACAATAAATACGACGTGATTCTCCTTTGACATAAGACCCAGTCAAATTCGTAGTATCCACATGTTTTTATGTTCTATTTATTGCTGAGGATTCACTTGGGATTTGATATGAATTTATTCACCCTTGACTACAAGTATGAAGGCTGGCTATACCACATTCATTAGATTACTTCAACGAATAAACTACGAATAAAGTAAGTTATAAAATAATACAAGTAAATAAATTATGAATTCAAAATCTTAAAATTAACATTGAGATTTGAACGCAGCCATGAAAACAATATCTTTACTCCCGGTATTTTACACAATATTCCTCACTTTGTATTCAGGTAAATTTGTAATTTCTTTAAATCTTTACCATAATTAAAATATCAAATTGATATATATTTATTTTGTCAATCAGTGAATGGAACGTACGGAGATGTTACAGAAAATGGACCCATATCGGCAAATGCTTCGCTTATTGTTTTGGGTCGAAGTGGTTGCGGAATTTCATCAACGGTTAGTTAAGTCCTATTTATTTTTTAAACCAATTACTGACATTCGATTCACAATTTTATAAGTTGCTAATTCAACTCATGTAACATGTATCATAAAAACCAAGCTGTCATAAACAAATGAATGAATATAATATTCCATTTTCAAAACAATTGGAAAGTTAATACACCGACAGAACTTATGCACACGCGGTGTATCAATTACTGATATTTTTGTAAGCCATTTTAGTAATTTTTGTATTTTAGCTTAAACAAAGTCAAAGAAATATTTCCAAAAGATTTTATGAAAAAATTTTGGCTGCAAAAAATTCAGGACTTTGAATACAGCTAAATGATTGAATGATTACAAACAAGTTTTTTGTTTACAACTGTTTGATATTCCAATATATTATCCTTCTGCGTGACATTATTCTATTTTTCTTTCTACTCGATTTTGCAGACATTACCATCATATTGTAAATTAATCTAGCTATGACATTTCATTTCCATTTATGTGCAAGGAATAAATCAAAAATAATTCCTTACACTAGGTAAAGCAACTTCTGGGATCGAAGAAACAAATAATGAAAGGAAATAGCACTGATCGTGCCCTTCTGGAGGTCTACGAAATACCTTTATCATCTGGCGGGTTCTTCAAAATTGTCGACGTCGAAGGCTTAGTAGATGGAAAGTCAAAAAGTCAAGATATTGAAGTTCTTTCCATTCTGCGTTCTTTACTCAAAGGCCATCTTGAGGGATTTAACGAGTCGGCAAACTTCTTCCTCATTATTTCAAAAATAGATGACAGCAGACTACACGGGGTGAAATCGAACTTTGTTCAAACCTTAAAAAGAATTCAGATGTTGCAGGAAGATCTATACGGAAATACAACTTCAAATACCGCGCTTCTCCTAACTAGACTTATGAGCAGTGACAAAAGTACACGCAAAAAACCCAAAGATAAAATTGCACAGTTTCGAGGAGCAATCCGTGACTTTACCTCATTTTCTGCCAATACAACTGAAATAAATGTGGGGGAGAATCTTCCAGAAGAATACGACCTTGTTGTCACCAACGGTCAAGCAACACTTCCAAATAAGGAGAATTACCCGCACAATGTATTCGATTCCCTTTTAAAAATTGCATCCGACCTTAACGACACTATAGGACAAAATGCCCTAGGGCAATTCATAAATGGTAGGAATAACGAAGAGAAAGTAATAGTGAAACAATATCCCAACACTGAGTCTCTAATGCTTGAAAAAGATAACAGTTTCTTTATGAAATTACATTTATCAGATTCGGAAATAGTAGAGACTGATTTAAGTCGGAGGCTTACTGCTGTATTTGACAGTTTTAATGCTTCAGTCAAAAATACCGGTATGTTATCTTTCACCCAACTTCAGAATTATCTCCAGTCTGAGAATATAGCAATTTTAAATCAGTTACCAAATAAAACTCTTGACAAGGTAAAATTTTTTCAAACCGCCCCAACAGCCAGTTTTCAACTGGAACTTCTAGGCAAAGCATTTAATTTGACAGTACCCGAGTTTGTAAAACCTCCCATGGTAGGTTATGGATTTGATGTGACACAAGGTGAGAGTTTAATGACGACTCCCTTTGTGGAAAATAATTTAAAGCCAAATGGGATAGGTTATCTTTTGCCAAATTTTATTAACTGTTCCATTCTTACATCCCCTAACCAGGTGGACATTGCTTTTTACAATGATACCTTTTTGGATTATATTCAAACAAGAATAAATCTTTTAGATTTTGGTAGCAATGAAACTCTCACAGATTATCATAGGATGAAAGGGAAAATAGGATTTAACATAAAACCAAATGAGAATGAGCCAATGTATACATTATCAGCTGTCCGCGAACTTCGAACAATTCAATGCGAATTGGCGCCCAACAACGCAATAGAGATAAATAAGGAATTCCAAACAGCAATAAATGAGTTAGGATCATTCAACTCAGGAATAAGAGATTCAGTTAGAGAGTGGCGCGCATTTTTTGAAAAGTATGGAACTCACGTGGTTTCCTTAGGTTATGGTGGAGGGAAAATTGAAGGTTTGCTTGAGCGTCAAAGTTCAAGCGATATTTTCCAATCTCACTCTAAAATGAATGAAACACTTCAAGAAATTATTAAATTAGGTAATTTTTCCATTGAGGAAGAACCACGTCATACATTTTTCGGTGGGAATAGTAATTTACCTGAAGGGGGGATTTATCAATTAAACCAACAATCCAGAGACGCTTTTCTATCAACGTGGAAAACTAGTCTAGCCTACGATCCAATAATGCTGGATTATGAGTTAAAACTTGTACCTATAAGTACATTCGCCAAATTGGTTAATATTACAGTCGGAGAAGAGGTAGAAAAATGCACGCGACTTTTACTTTCCGGAAATTTAATTTACAAGCGAATTAAAAGACCTCCACCAAAACGGCCTACTCCAACCCCAACTTCCACACCATCCACCAGTAGAAGTGTTGAAACAACCTACACGAGTGTTGGAACTTCTATTACTACGCTCATAGAAGAAGAAAGTAACAATAGTGAAGCCACACCGACACCAACTGTCCCAACTGACCCTGATAATACAGAAGAGATTAGTTCAGAAGATTTATCTACGACTGAAGTGGTCGGAATTAAACTCCCCACACCAAATCCCGCTGAATTACCTAACTGGGTAAAAACCGAAGATTATTCGGGGAACACAGTTGGACAAGGGTATAATCTACTAACAGGTGTTGTACTTCCAACAAGTCCATTTAACTTAGGAAAGTCTTCAAAGGAAGTGATAATCGCGTCACTTGAACCTGAACAGGAGTGTACAGGATCATGGTTCCATAAAATATGCCACTCAGTAAGTAATGAAAAAAAGGCAGAACTTTGGAATAATTGTTTTGCCCACACTTCACTGTCAGTGATAAAAGGTTTAAAAATAGTCCGGATTGAAAACCCATACGTGAAATTTATGTCGAGAAATTTCAGTACAGACGCTGAATACAAACTGGATCGGATTCGCACTTTGTCCGGAAGTTTTTTCGATATTAGTGAAATTCCTAAAGCATTTGTAGACGAAATACCAGAGAGGGTTTTTATTAACGACCCAACTTCTAAGAACCATATGAAAATTCATGAAAATGAATGGAGATATGGTGAAATGTCACTAGAATCGGGCATTAAAATTTCGGACGAATTTTTGGACTCTGTTCAATTGTTAGCACATATGTCCACTGATCTGTGCACAATAAACGAGGCATGGAGGAAGTTTTTTGCCACTTTTGGAACTCACTATGTGAAATTTGCTTACGTTGGGCAAACTGAGAAAATATTTCCATCCACTGACTCAGTATCACAAAGTAATTCTAAAAAGGGCAATTACACTGATGGGACAGATACGAAATGTGACAGGGGATTTGTTGTATTGAAATCAAGTATGATAATTGGAAAAATTAGTGGACTCTTAGACGTTCAAGATTTAAAAGACGAAGTTGAAATTGCCTACGATAAACTATTGAATAATAACCTCGAGTGTTAATTGTCTCAATTTGTCAGCACGAAGTTAAACTTTAAAATAGATAATGATTTATTGGATAACTTTTATTGATCTTAATTTTGTTATTAGTATTATTTTGGAATGGAAGATGAAAATAAAAATATATGAAATTCTATATACGTTTTTGCATTGCATTCAGCTTATAAATAACTCTATTAGAAACCCGTGCAAGTCAACGGAACGGAAAGCTAGAACCTGTGGCTGGTGTGTGGGCACCATCCAGTTGAACTGAGAGTTGCAGAAATTAGAACTGTTATTTATAAAGATATATACTTAATTACTATATACCCTATAATAACTTTAATAGTTTTTTCATATCAATATACTACGTCTTAAAATAAAACAATTGCAGGATAAAGTGTTTTAACCATGGTTTGAATTTAAATTTGAAAAAATATGCGTACAAAATGTATTCACTATCGCCCCAGGGTTTTAATGAAATGCTAATTTTTTGGTATAGAAATAGAGATATATATATTGGGTTTAAACGGTGTAAGGGAATAGTTTGTCCAAGAGAGCCGGCGAATTTGATAAAAAAGCACTGCACTAACAATAATGAATAACCAATGGAGAATCAATGTAGGTAATTGTATTTTTAGCTTATTTCTGAATTATTTAAATAACTACATCAGAAACAAGTTGTTTGGAACAAGTTTTTAAAATTATAAATTTATTTTTCCGAATGCATTAGGTTACTTATATGATACTAGGTACATAAAAATTTACGCAATTGTGGCAAAACTTCATTATAACATTCTATACGTAATGCATCAAGGGGAGTAGGATTTACATCGGCTCCTTTTACTAATCATCGCACTCTTTTCCACAACCTTCATTTTTAAATCAGCTATTTTAACATTCACAGCCTCCAAATCTAATTTAAACTTCCGGTTATCATGAGCGATTTTAATTGTTAGATTTCTTAATAACGCTAGCTTGCTTTCAGTTGCATCCGTGACTGTAATTGTTGAATTCAGAGAACTCTTTATCGCTTCATTTTTCTCGTTTTCACATTTCTTCACAGCACTTAGAAACCACTCAGAGGTCAGAGTTGAATTGAAAAGCCGAGATGTGACTTGAGCAATTTCAGATGAAATATTCTGGCCTGCTTTATCTGCCAGTTGACTTAATGGAACAACCTTCATTTGGGAAGTGAGAATGACAGGTCGTAAGTCCAAAGACTTTTTCCAATTGGTTATCAAATTGAATGCGTCACTGACAGACATCTTTTCCAGATTCGGTGCTTGATAATTAGGATCGCCTCCTTTGAATTTTAAATTGTGACTTATTAATTTCGAAATATCTAGCCCATGTTTATCAGAAACATCTGCTACATTTATTAAATCAAAAATTGACTGAGTTACAGTATCAACGTCTGAAATTTTAACTGTCGCTGTAATTTCAATTGACCCGCCTCCATAAACTGAATGCACCATGTGAGTTCCATAAATTTGGAAAAAATTTGTCCAACTTTCAATACTTCCATAATTGTTTACATCAAAATTTCGAAGATTTTTTAACGCTTGGATAAAATTGGGGGACAAATCGTATTCCTCGTTAAGAATTAGTGTAAAAGTGCGAAATTCTCTTATGGCTGTAAGCGTCACAGTATCACTGCGGTTTGGCGCACTTAAACTGGGTACGAGATTGTATCCTGGTTTAATTTCACCTACAAACCGTTCGGAAGATAACTCAACGGGTAGTCCTAGTTCGATACTTCGCCACTTTAAATATTCTTCTTTATCCTGAAACACTTTCAAGAAATCTTTAACTTCAATAGCACGATTGGGGAAAGTTGTAACAGATGATGGGAGTTGGTAACCAATGTTAGTGGGTACGGGGTCACATTCTTTTATTAACTGTGTTGAGCTAACAACGTCGCTTAAAGCGTTGTAAGATTGACCAATAAAAATATTATCACCAAATTTTGGGACAGAAAGAGATAGTCCAGCTTTTAAAAGGTATACGATAGCTTCATTGAACTGTAAGCGTGAGAAAAGTTCTGTTATTTCTAAGTTAGTTTTGGGTACATCTAGAAGGCTAAGAATGTTTCGAATTAGTAAAGCTTTCTGAAGATAAATCAAGGAGCTTGGGAATGTCAGCTTTAAACTGTGTTCCATATTTTCATAAGCTTCCGCAAGGTGTCGCGACACTTCTGTACTTTCTAAGTCTAGTAGTGATGCACTTAACTCATAAAAGTATTTCGAATATTTACTATCAAAACTGTTTGGGTTTTCAATTACTTTGAAAGTATTCGGAGTGATTTTGTAATTCTCGTAGAACATTACTCCAGGGTGGACAAAGGCTTTTTTGAATATAGCTCTGCCAATGGGATCCTGACCCTGGGATGTTATTTGTATCATTTTTTGAATTAAATTTCCCGGGTAAAGATCTCCCGTTTGTAGTTCAAACCCTCCGTTGATGCTCAATAAGTCATTTCCATGACCAACATTTTCAGCAATAACAATTGAAATGGGTTTCGGAAAAAGGCTGAAGTCCTCAATGACCGTTTTAAACGCTTGGATCATTCCTCTAGGGTTTTTCTTCACTTTGGCGTTTGCCGAGTTGAAATGAGTAAGGACGAATATAACATTGGAGTAGGTTTCATCTGTGATTTGATTACGGAATGTTTGCAAGCCTCGGAGCATTTTAACAAAATTCGAATGGTTTCCGGAAAATCGATTGTCAGTGAATTTGTGGAAGATGAGGACAACGTTTGGAATATTAGTGTGTAGGTCTTCATGAGTGTTCAGGTATCGATCCAGGGTGGCTAGAAATCTCGCGTCGTATTCTAAACCTCGGGTATCTCCTAGACCCGGGGTGTCTATGACTCTTAATTCAGAGTTGCCTATTTGCAATTCATCTAAAGGAATTGGTACTCGGAATTCGTGAATTTCGGAAGTTGTGGAGTCCGAGTCACCTTCTGCCGTTATGTTTCGGTGGTCGAAAAGAATGTTGATCTGTTCATTTACCGTTTGAAATATGTTAGTTTTTTTTAAACTATGTGCATTCAATTCAAAGTATGCATGATAGCGACATTCAATTTCGCAATAATTTAAAATTTTAAGTTTTTGTTGCAAATTTTTTAAAATTATTGAACTATTTTTTATGATATTTTTAGAATTTTAAAATTTTTTGAGAAGTTTTGAATGTTTTTAAAAATTTAAATTTTTGCGTAAATGGTTTTAAAATTTTAAATCTTCAACTTTCACATGTAGCGTTTTAAACTATTAACTCGAACTTAAATGGGCATATTTGAACTTTTGTACAAAATTTAAATCAAAATGCTACATAGAAACATTAAATCGGGCAATAGTTTTTATAACATAATCGGTGTTCGACGCGTTCAGTTAGTCACTTACAGCACTGGATTTTCCCGACCCGGTTGACCCCAGAATAAGAATGTAAGCGTTGTGAGAGCTTCTTCTGTTTTTAACAGAGGCTAGTGCCGATATTAACCCAGGTTGTTTTTCATTATTACTCGTTATTGCGGACATGACCTCATTAATGCTATTGGGTACGCTAATAAAGGTAAAATCTGAAACTAATTTATAAAAAGATTTTAAAAAGAAAATATTTTTAGTCTGATTTATTTATCTGTATTTATCTAAATTGTTTAGAAAATAAATGCATTATACGTTACCATTTGATGACTGAGGAGAACTCCAAGAATCGCTATTTGAACTTCTGGCTTTGCAAACACATTCGTGAGAGCCAATAGGACCAGTGACATTCTGAATAAATTTAAATTTTAAAAATACTAATTTCAATTTTAAAAATATTTGCATAACAAAAAATGTATATAATAACTTACCTGAACAATGGAATAACCTTGGATGCCTGTTGAAACACCTTCATATTCTTCTCCTTCATATATTGTAAGGGTGCAGCCATCCTGAATCAAAATTCCTGATAGATTTCCAACTGTGGTGGGAAAGTAAGGCCTGGAACCGAGCATTTCGAAATATCTTGGATTACACGAATTGCATCCACCGGGATCTGCAAATGCATAAGCACAGCTTGACTTCTTCATTTGAATGTTCGAACAACTGCAGTCCTGTAGAAAATTTGAGCCAAACCATTTTAATTTTTTTTCACAGAAATACGCACAACATTAGGTCTGCTTTAGACTCACCTTTTGACACGTGCATTTAGCAGATAGAAAGGGAACTGTTAAATGTTCAATTATGGCTTGATGATAATCCTTACAACCTTTAAAGTACCTATCGGTACATCCGGTAAATTGACAACCATCCTCGACCCTAAATGACCCTGTCGTATTCCAGGTTGTTCTTGAGTTCGTGAAATATTCTTCTGTTAAATCCGTAAACCGTGACCCGGTGATAATATTGACGTGTTTTCCTTCGAACCCTTCAGAAGTGTAAAGAGTGGCACATAAATCGGAAGAAGGGACTGCGGATATTTTTCTCATCTCAGAAATAATTAAAATTAAAATGTGGGTAGTACGATACATGTTCTATTTTTATAATAAGTCAAATGCAAAAAGGATGAAATCGAGTTGGGGATGAAACGAAGTGAAAAATGAGCTTAGAAGATTCATTGAATAACAGCTTAGTTGTGGTTGATGAATTCACGTTGATATAAATGTTCTGCGAATAGATGTAATATTTTTTAAGATCAGAAGAAAGGTTATCTTTTACATTCCATGAATGAAAGAGATTTTCCTCATTTTGACTTTGTTAAATTTGTTAAATGCAAAATAATTATTGATTATGTCATTAATGTTTGTATATGATTTATGTAATCATTTTTAGATTTGTGGAACTTGTGCATGAAGTTACTCAACAGCTATTTGTTATACCTAAAAATTGATTGTTTTTTTAATCAAGAAAATCATGAACATCATTAAATAAAAACATTGAGACAAAATCAAAGTGTTAAGATTTTAGCGAACCGATCAACCAACCTTTGAGAACATTTTTAGATTACTCAAAATCTGCATTTATTTAAGTATATAATATGTAATTTATTTCATATGTACAAATTAATTTATTTTTCTAAAACTCGATTCATTTCCAGTCACTATTTTAATTGTTTCGACAGAAATGTTTTTTTTATATAATATCAACTGTAAATGTTGCCGGACGCAACTAAAAACTTCGTTAACCTTCAAGCCTTCGATATCTCTAATTTTTGAAGATTAACTGCACCA
>JAQFZZ010000601.1:0-16067 GCA_034696405.1 Isotoma caerulea
GAGAGAGATCGGTTTTCATTTTCTTTGATAAAAGAGGGATCGGGAAAGAGTGGTCAAAAATTTTTCTGATGAAAGAGAGATCGGGAAAGATTGATGCCCCTTGTAGTGAGAAAGGTGAAAGATTGGTCGACCTGAAGTTACACCTATGCCCTGGATTCGAATCAAGGTTTAGTATAGTGAGAGAAACTGCAGTTGGTGGATATTGATTGAGATAAATCACGTGCTTTTTACAATGTCCGGTATTGGTCCACTCACAAGTTTTCTCATTAGTGTAGGAGATTGTTTGTGAGTTTACAAGTTATTTTATTTGTTCTAGATAGTCACTTAAAGGATTCCAACTTTTAACATTGCATTTCGCTTCTTTTACTACTTTTTTATCAATCTTCTCTGTAATATAATAAACCATTTATAACGCTCTAAAAAAGTATCGACATCAATCTATTATACTATTTGTCATTTTTAACCATTGAAACCTTTCAAAATAGTTCGAAACTATTTGACACCATTTGGGGTACTTTGAAACCATTTAGGGCAATTTGAAACCACTTGGGGCAATTTGAAACAAATCGGGACTATTTTAAACCACTCAGGGATATTTGAAACTATTTGGAGCTGTGTTAAACAATTTTGGGGTAATGGAAAGCGTGCGATGGATTGGAGGACAAGCAATTTAGCATAATAAACTTTTATTTATCTTTAACATTGGGGTCCTGTTTCAGTCCATTAGGGTATATTTGTGGTCCCTGTGCTTCACCGAAAGCAAGGGGTGATTGTGGAAAAGCAACATCGAAAAAAATTCCATATGTTTGACAATGGAATGAAAATTGGACTTTTTTGTGACCTTGGGAGTCGTCTTATGGGGCCCATCTGCAAAACTTTCCAAGCTCTAGGGGTTTACAGGGTACTGTTTACTGCATGGTAGTTGGGTTAATAGCATAAACTAGTAATTAGCGATATTTTTTGGCTCATGTGTATGCCGAGCCATGGTTTTTCATTTAATCCAATCCACCTTTGGGATTGGATGGTTTTCTTTAAGATTGGAGTTTTTTTTTAGATTGGATTTCAACCAATCCAATCTCATCCAATTTAATTAACGTTCCACATAAGATTGAACTGAATTTAATTGAATGGAAAAAAGTCATCCATGCCGGATTACGCCGAGCACTACAGTACATTAAAGCTTCAATAAGATCATCTTAAAACTTGACTAAATGATGAATGAAATTATATATTTTCAGAGTAAGGGTGCAATCCGAAAAGGAAAGGACAAACGCTGATTCTATTTGCAGACAAGTTCAATTATTTAAACGAATTAAACTGATTGAGAAACTTTACAATCAAATCAATCAGCGGGTTATAATTCCATTGATAGTTACAGATATCGTATTTCTGGGAACCTTGGCTATATACGCGCTTATTTCCCTTTATGACACAATGTCGCTACCTTTGACACTTTATCTCGTTGTAGTTGTTTCGGATTGTTTCTTTGTGATACAGATACTGATGTATCAAGTTGCGGGAGATATATTTGATCGCTCAAATGACCTGCTACGCTATTGGGACCATAATCCAACTGTTCGTAAGGACAAGTTTCTGCGTAGATTTATAAAGTCTTGTAACCCTATCAAAATAAGAATGGGAAACAATTATATGGAGAAAGACACGCCAATGATCATCTCTCAGTTTACAGTGGAACAATCAATTGGCCTTGTCCTCATCAACAATTAAAATTGCAGCATATTCTCATTGATTCTATACTATACAATAATACAGAAATAAAGCGTAACTTGGGCGTTGCTAAAATTTCGAGTCCTTTGACGATAATTTGCTTCTATAAACACTTTTCCAACAAAATCAAATTTGCCATTGGCTTTTTATCAAACAAAGTAATTACTGGGTGCATTTATGTACTCCAAACAATCAAAAACCCGAAAAACAGAAAACTCCAAGTTTAACCAACCACAGCAGTAAAATGTTTTGACTTTTTATGTGGGGTTAATGGCTATATAATTTTTTTCCTCTATGGTAGGGCTTAGAAAAATGTGTCTGAACCAGTGCAGTGTTCGCCCATTGGTTTATATTCAGTTGCTGGCTTGCTTGCTGAATTTGATTTAAAGCGCTTATCTAAAAATTTGAATTTTTCGTTTGAATAGCTTTTTAGCTATTTTACAGTCCCTCCAATGCTTTAACCAATCAAAGCATGAGCGGGAATGTAAAAACAGCAAATAAAGCAAGCAATTTATGCAAAAGCAGCAAATAGCAACCAAAAAGTTGTGTTTAGTGCTACTTTGGCGAACACTAGTCTGAACAATCATATGTGTACCAAGACTCGCTTTTTTTATAAATCAGCATATAAAGCAATAACACAGGGTTTGTCAAAGGGGTGCCCAGATATGGATGCAATATACGATTTTTCTCTCTTCAACCATGTTTCTGTGGGATTTCGAACCATTTTAATGCATTACCAGCCCAATTCCTTTACAGGTTTTATTGCTTACTTTTTCAAACAGCCCAAAATATATATGCCATTTGGTATTTTGGAAAACACTGCTAAAAACTTACACTAGTAATTAGTTATTTCATAGACATATATATGATATATAAACTAACCTTAGAGGAAAGATAATTTGTGGAAATTTTAAACATTATTATTACATCATAGGTTATATGCAATCAAACTTAAGTATTTAATAAATCTTGGTTTCGGAAAATAAATAGCTGTTGTTCTTTTATTTTTTCCTTACGCATTACTAATTTAAATGTTTTTTAGCCAAAATTTACGCTTTAATTACGTTTTAATTTGTGTGAGAAATACTTTTTTGCTTGCATTATTAGAAAATAAAACGCTATAAATGTTAAAAGTTCGCTAAATCAGAAACAAATACAAAACATTTTATGTTAAACTTTCCGATCGTATATCAGAGTGCGTCTGTGTTTCTGTTACATCGATTTTTAAGTCCGAATTGAGATAATGGAATGAAACTGGGTTAAATAGTTTTAGACAACCAAAACTGGAGATTTGCTTCGAAGGCTGACCTCCAAGGTCATAAAAAGCAAACTGTTCATTTTATGGAAGTGGACATTTTTTATTGCTTCCCCTCTACCGATTCGTGTTTTATATTAATGATAAGTTGCTAATGCATACGGATTTCCAATGTTGCGAATGGGTTTTTAAGGGAACACAAGTGATCCTCAGCGTAGCTAAGGGTTTCTAGGTTAGAATAGTAGAATATAATGTATTCTCTGAATTGAGTTTGGGCATGAAAATTAAATATTCAATCAAATCAAGGATTTTAAAGATGACGTAAGGACACTTTAGGGTAATTCAATACCTCTAATAGACTTCGCATGAGCAAAATATTGAATTTAAAAGTAGTAGTGTGAAACGATTTACTCGCAATACACTGTCACCCGCAGATGAACGATCATTTCTCTAAATGTTTTAGAATTACTTTTTACAATTTAACTTCTATCTCATTTTTTAAGTAAAAGTGTATTGTATGCTAAAAATGCTAAAGAATTTATAATTTTAAAATCTGCCATTAAAAAAATTATCTAATCGTAGTACCCGTTTTTCTCCCAGTATTATCCCTATATTCGTACTAAAAATTTTCAAAACATCATCTTGAAGATCCACAGTATTCTCCAATGAAAATGAATGACCTTTAGTGTGATTCATTCGTATTCGCTTGAGAGCTTGCTTGACCCGGTCGTACCCTCCTCTTCTGTGCTCTTTGTCGAGATGCAATCATTTTTTTTTGTTTCGGGATTCTATTCTTTCACTTGACTGACGGAACCATGAACCAATGTGTTTATTTATAGTAGAATTTGTAAGCGATTTATCCCGCTGTCCTTCCTTTACGGCGTCTTTGTAAAAGTAATAATACATATAATGTTTTATACTATTTTGCAATCAATTAACATTCAACCAAGCAATGTAATATATATTCGATCGCAAATAAACTCACCTCGCACCAACTTGGCAATTAGTTTGTTTTCAAATGCTTTTTTACCACTTTTATCAGTAAATGGCACCGCTTATGCTAGTTCTTCAGCAATTACCCAGTGGAGTATGCTGTACACACACTTGGCAAGCGATGAACCTCCTATTTTCGATAAGCACTCCACCTGTGATATAATTAAAATGAAATATTATTTCATTGGAGTTGAGACCCTTTCAAAAAGGTTTTACAAGTTTTACTTTACCTCTTACTCGTATGAATTCCCATCCAACAGTAGTAGCTCTATGTTTTCTAAATCCTGTTCTGTATTAAGTGGCCATTTACACCTAGACCTTTTAGCACCGGATGTTTGTTGGCTTGTTAAAGAACGTAGAACTAATTTCTCCAGTTCACTTATGCGTTCAAGTAACATGTGTTGAATTTTTAGGGATTCTTCTTGAAATCCTGAAATTCAATGCATTGGTATTAGTGAATAATGTAAGAGTGTATTTTTTTTAGATTTTGAATAGTACTTCTAAATTTATGAAGCAGTGTGTTCTGCAATTCATCCCCTAAATCCAAAATTTGTATTCCGCCAGATGACAATAATCCAGGATTAAATTCAGGAATGTTTTCTGCGCCAGTTACATTCGGAATATTTACTGCAGGTTGGCTTGGGTCAGCGCCAGCGTTTTCTGATGTAGAACCTCCTTCCACGGAGCAATTTAGACCTTAAATACCAATAACCATTAAATATTAATTAAAGGAGAGATTAAAGCATACAAATTTTAGATGAAAATTGATATTATAGTGTAGTGTGACCTTTAACTGAAAGAAGAGAATGATGGGGAACAGTTATCGGTCCTATGAATGAATTCTTCACTTTTGAAGCTCGAGATTTCCTTCTACCGTCACCCTAACTTGTATTAATGGTTTGGTTTTGGATGTACTTAGTCGCTTTTCTTGACGCTTTGTCATATGTGTCTACATAATGAAGTTTGAATAATTACTGTTACTATTATTGTAAGTGAAGAATTATAGTATAGTTGCAAGATTTATAATAAAGTAATGGAAAACGTACTTTTAATTTTTTATGCAAATTTTTATGGTAAATTTTTTTAATTTAAAAAACTTACCATAACCTTTGATTTGACGTTATTTGATATTCAAGCCAGTCTTCACCAGATACAGAGTTTGGGGTGGATTGAAGTTTTTGAAATCCTTTCGGAATAGGGCTTGGAAACTTACACTTCGTCAATTCATCATTTAGAATCCAAGACGAAGGTATCACTTCAACAGCACTGTCTGTAAATTCCACAACTCTAAAAGGTTTTTGATCCATTATTGAGCTTTCCGGTTTCACTTGGAAAACATACACATTCAGACATTCACACTCACGATGCTGGGAGCTCTGATGATGAATGAACACGCTTCACTGAGATTAAATAGTGCCGCTATTACTACATCAGATGCTTTTTACATTAAAATTTCCAAAAAAACATATCTGCAGGAAATCTGTACAGTTTAATATGCAAAAACTGCAGTTAAATTCTGGATGAAACATTTATGTCAAATCAGCACTTAAGAATTGATGTAAAATTGCTATCTACAGATTGACGTTGTATCTTTGTCCATATAGTATATTAAATTTTGCGCCAGTTTTATAATGAAAAATAAGCGTTAAATTCGCACTCAATTTTTAGCATACATTTTCTATGTCTAAATGTTAACAGATTACATAAACAATTACTAATGAAAAATGAATAATGAAAAATTGACATAAATTGATATGATTATTGATACCAAATGGACATTGTGGCTACTTGGGATGCTCCGACTCTAAACTAATAGAGAAAACTTATAATTTGAGAGTACAATAGTATTTATTTAAATGAAAACTTTTTGCAATGTGGCAACTTCATAGCAAAGTGCATGTAAGTCACAGTCCTCACAGTAAATTAAAAGTTTTGTTGATACTACATTAAAATAAACCTGGTAAACCAGTGTAAAAAAGGAGCGTCAGAGCAGCATGTTTGACCCCTGTCATAGAGGGTCATGTTGGGACTTTTAAGGGGTCGTAATGGGTCATATGGGGACTTTTGGGGGGTCATAATGGGTCATATGGGGACTTTTGGGGGTCATAGTAGGTCATATTGGGACTTTTGGGGGGTCATATGGAGACTTTCAGGGGGTTATATGGGGACTTTTTGGGGTCATATGGGGACTTTTGGGGGCATATGGGGATTTTTGGGGGGTCATAGGAGGCAGGGCTTGACTTGTGGTACCTATACCTGCACGACCAGCAGCTTTCAGTGCCGGGTCCACTGATAATCAATTTTATGTTTAAAAAATTAAAAAATTTCAAAAAATTTCGAAAATTTTCAAAGTTGGAATTTTGACTTCGAAAAAGTTTTTAACCGACCTTATGACCTCTAGATTTTGAAAATGACGCTTTTAGCGTTCCAAGTTACCGCCGAAGGTGGCTTTCGTATAAAAACCCACCATTTTGGTACAATTTGAAAACAGACGATATGTATTCGAAAGAGCATTACTAAATGCGCTTAAAGTGTACAACGTTAAGTTTCAACGTTAACGTTGATCTCGGCAATTTACAAAAAGTAGTCGAAATCGGACTGGAAAAACTAAAAACATAATTTACTACAATTAAAGAGCTTATAATTAAAAGCGTATTGGTGATTTTCATTTCTTCGAGGTTGTGTTTCATTTCTTTCATTCTGTTCAGTCAGTTACCTTTCCTTTACCTTAGAAAAATAATATAGGGACGTTAATTATCCAAGCGTTGTTCCCAATTGACTTCTGGAATCTCAATGAGAGAATTAAAGCCGACATTCCTCGAATGTCCAACTTTATTGAAGGATGGCACAACCGATTTATGTTGTTGTTGAAGTGTTATAAGTCTATGCTTTGGAAATTCCTTTTGTAAATGCAAACTGAACAGAATAGTACTGAAAATATTTTTAAAACGGTATAATAGTACTGCTGTGTTAAATCTCCAGACAAAAAAGTGCAGAGAGACTGGTGCTGAAATTTGTAAATCGGTCAACTCATATCGAACACGATCAGGCATTGAAGCTTTTCAAAAGTGGGTTTCAAAAGCTAGATATTTTGTTCCCGACCTATGTTAAATGTTGCGTTGAATGCAATGGGATATTTTTTTGTTTTACTGATTTCAATGTTTTGTTTCGGAGGTGGAGTATGAAAACAAATTGCTTAAATACTTGACGCAATTGGATGGATTTAAACACATGAACAACAATTTGCTGCTTTCCATAAACAAATTAATGATTAATTATAGGTCAGCTCTCTTACTGTTTACCTTAATCACCATTAATATCTAACAGTTTGAACTTCTATTTTGAGTTTTGTCAATATTTTACATTCCAACCACTGTTTTGTTGCAAACCATTTTGTTAGATAAATTACAGTATCATTGATATAACTGGCGTTGCATTGATGAATTTCATTGGTGAAAGGGCGATTTCTTGGATTCCCGCCGCTCCTAAACACGCTGACGAAACAACAGAAAATGTAATTTCTTAAACATTTGGTTAAATCTGAAGTCCGCCATAATAAATTACATATATTAAGTATAGAGTGTTTTGAAGTACTGGCGAAATGTTTTTTCAGAGTGCTTGGCCTTTTTAGTCCAAAATGGAAAGGTGAAAAATACCATAAAATATAGTAATATATCACTTTTCGGTAAAATGCATTGTACACGCTCAATTTGTATCGGAGACAGATTTAAGATTTATTTTACCGACGAAGCAAGGTTACAAAATGAGCAGCTCTTGGGCCGTTGTCGAATAACATGACGCCGGTGTCGAATACCATGACGCCGGTGTCGAATAACATGACGCCGGTGTCGAATACCATGACGCCGGTGTCGAATAACATGACGCCGGTGTCGAATACCATGACGCCGGTGTCGAATAGCAAGGCACCAGTGTCGAATAGCAAGGCACCAGTGTCGAATAGCAAGGCACCAGTGTCGAATAGCAAGGCACCAGTGTCGAATACCGAGACACTGGTGTCGAATAACGAGACGCCGGTGTCGAATATAAGACTTTGGTGTCAAACACCAAGAAACGGATTTCATCTATTCATCGAAAACGAAAACATATTTTGTATTCTTTTTGTAATAACTTGAGTAAGGTTCAGGTTTTTTCACATAGGTTTTGTAAATCCACTCAAAGCAAAACCCCGTGTAAAGTATTCAGATTCCCTAATATTTGTTGATCGACCTTCGTTTCGTATAACATTATTTAAAATGATCAGTAAAGAGAGGAACTCCTTGAATGTCTGACTTTGTTTTCCTGAATAAAAGGTTTCGGCATTTTGGGCACATTGTTTCTGCCCTCGATCAACCAATTAAGCATAAAATATGTTTTTTCTTTGAAATGTAAAGAAAACTTTTCATTTATTTTTCAAAATGAAACCCAATTTTTAAAATATCATACAGCATTTTGCATTGTCATATTTATATAAATTGGGGACGATTCGTAAATATCATCCCATCCTTAATAATCTGGGTACCAGGTAACAAATAAAATGCTCCTTACCTATTTTATTGTTATTTTTGGAATTTTCCAATTCCGCACCGAGGTTCACTTCATTAAAAATGATATTTAATTGTATAATAAACTTAAAAATGACAAAACAGTAATAATTACAGGTAACAACAAAAGCAGTTGCTCAGAGAGTAAAGAGATGTCATGGGCTTTGATTGCGATTTGAACCCCAACTAAAATTAAGAATATTGACCTTTGATTCTTTTCTAAATTCCTTTATTTTGAAAGACCGTTCTTTCTAAATCTTAGTATAAAATATAAAATTATGTGCTTGTGCGGTGATCAACACGTACTTAATGTGTGAGTAACCAAAAGCATCAAGTGAAAGATAGTGGTAGCGCAGCGTATCCTATCTAAATAATCCTTACTTACCCTACACGGCTATCTAGTTTGCAGTATAATTTAGAGATGACCGTAAGACCCAAGCTCATTTTACCCTCAAATCTATAATCTGGAAGCCACCACCTTTGGTCCAGTGCATGGATTTTCTTTGTACTCTAACCTTAGCCATATAAATCTACTATTGCTTATCTCCTCTTAACAACTAATTACATCTTACAATTAACTATGACTTAAAACTTTTACCCAAAAATCTCCACATCACATCTCCCCCTCCTCCAAACAACGCATATAATAACAATTTTTATTTAATTAACGCATTTTATCAATAACCACTTACACAAAATCTTCAGCACTCTCCTCGACATTTTTCCCATCAACAATATTAGCATTTACACTCTCGTATCACCAGGCCCTCAACTAGCCAAAGTCCGACCTGGATTTAAAATCTTTGGGACGGCTTTTTTGATAATATTAACTCCAACATTCCGAAAATTTCCGATTTATATATACCTAAATTTTTAATTTTATATCGGAATTTGTCTGCATAATTTATAATAACTGATGATGGAACACTTCACAAATATTTTAGTCAGTTGAAAATTGAAATTTTCTGAAATTTGGATTAGTTGAGTTATTCTAGATTACACACCATTCGGACAAAACCTCCTGCATCCATAACGAAAAAGAATTGAGTTTAAGTCTGTTAACGCCTTCTAAACGCTTTAAGGCGAAGTTTAGGTATTATTTCAACATTTTAAACTATCCGATTTCATGTTTCCACTCTTTTATTCGAAACTGATTTACCATTTTAAATCGTCATTTCAAAATTTATAAAAATTGAAAAAATTGAAATTACTTGATCTATATATTTAGTTCAGTAAATTTTATTGAAGATTGGACAGAATTTGGAAAACGCGTATCAGGAACATTTGCAAAATTCTAATGTTCACGCCATGTATAAATTTTGAGCCTGCATTTTGATTTTTGCAAATTTTGAACATTTAGACAAAATTTTTAGCACTAAATTTCCAGAATCGTACACTGTCCGTAAGGGGATAAATCAATTACTTTACAACTTGCAACCAAAAATGACTTATTTATATGTATTTGTATGCAATAACGAAAGCGAAAATTCACTAGACTTTGCGCTGATTTTTTTGTGAAGTAATGTAACTTTGTAAACTTCGATTTCAAAAATGCAGAACCGGCCCAATGTAATAATACGGTTTTTAGAATTTATTAAATGGAGAAAATAGGTTGAAATAGAAGCAAAATCATTAGACTTCCAAGATAAATTCAGATTATGTAACTCCCCGACTTTCTTCGTTATAAAACCTCTGGAAACCGTCTTGACATTGGGTTAGTTCTGTTTTTTGAAATCGAAGTTTATAAAGTTACTTGACAAAAAAATTAGCGGAAAATCGAGTGAGCTTTTTGTATTGCATACAAATACGTATAATTAAGTCATTTTTGGTTGGTTGTTGATTTAAGGAATACTTTTTTGTAGTTGTCATAAATAAAATTAAGAAATGAATTTTCCTTCTAAATCAATTTCAAACTTCGAATAATGCTTACAGTACGTACGCTATCAAAACAGAAATCCAGAAAGTTTTTTGAAACCGTATTATCTTTCTGATTTTATAATTTCAAATTGAAATGTTTCTTGAATTTTCAATTTTATGTGCCGTCCGGCCTGGATATTTGTATCCACCTAAATCCACTTTTGTCGTGGCCCTGCATATCACGTATTACCAGTTTACTACGTTTTTTATCAACAAGTTTTACAATGTTATGTAAAGGAGACAATTCATCTGACCAGACTTTCTTAACATCATGTAAATTATTTGTAGATTGTAACAAAAGATTCCAACTTTCTACTCTTTTTTAACAGTATGTTTTTAATTTCTTAACTTCTTCTACAGCATATTCTTGACGATTAGTTAACTTCCGTTTCATTTCACGATCCACACTTGCTACTGACACTTCGACCACTGGCTGACTTGTATCCACCATAGTCGGAATTAGTCGATTTGCATTGAATTCCCTTCGCTCTTTCCACAACTGTTGCTTCTCTCGATCCAATTCCAACCTCTTCTTTGGCCAAATTGCAAAACGCTCTTCGATTGTCAGAGTCCCAGTGGCATTTACTTCTTGTTTGACTGGCCGAACCTGAGTTTTTTTCCATACTTCAGTAATCATTTGAAGTTTCTTCTCTGCAGCTTCTCCTCTTAATTTCTGGTTTAGAACTTGACGATATCAGTCGCGATATTCCCTCACTGTTGTTTGCATCTCCACAGTCAATTTTGGGGCTTGTGTCTCCATTCTGTTCATTCAATTCATGAAAATGTTTTAATTGAGAAGCATGGTACATACATAAAACGGTCTTTGAGACTGAACATACTAACTCAAAAATAGAATCTGTCACAATTTTAGAAATAATAAAAGAGCCCTTATACTTTTAATTACCACTTCATCATGCACTTTAAATGTGCTTAATTTCCTGTTAGAATTATATGTAGAGATACCGTTCCTGACCTACCGTTACCGTTCCTATCAAACTACAAGAATTATCTAACGGTGGACATAATTCTTTTCCCAAGTTCAAATATGCTGGAGAAAATCCTGTGGAAGCATTCACACTAGACCTTATTACAAATCCTAATTCATGAATATACCTATCCCAATTCTTACATGACTCAATTGTAGGAACTTGTATCGCTCAGTTATATTTGCTTGGGGATGATATGGAGCAATCTTCATCGAAGTAATTGCATTTGACTTGCACCAATTCAAATAAAATTTACTAATGAATTGCGGACCATTATCCGATAAAATTTTCCTTGGAAAGTCCCACCGACAACAAACTTCCCATAATTTTAATTTAATACAATTATTTTACTCGTGGCTTTTCTAATTGGGAACTACTCTACCCACTTTGTAAAAGTATTTACCACTACCAACAAATACTGATTTTGATTGTAACCTTTTGTGTACAGCCCCATCAAATCAATTGCTAAACAATCCCATGGACCTGATATTTCAAGTGCCTTTCCTATTCCCTCTACGCCCGTGCGTTTTGGTTTAGACTTTTGACACTCAACACAACACCTTGCAAATTGACAAACATGCTTTCGCATCGATTTCCACCAAAAACGATCCTCAATTTTTACATAGGCTTTTTGAATGCCTAAGTGTCCAGCTAAAATCTCAGTGTGAAAATAATAATCATCTCATTCTAATCCTAAGGCATATTTTTAGCACCCACCCTTTTTACAAACATCCACCATCAGCTAACACTGCGTCTCTACTGAGTTTTAAACTTGATTATTTTTGCTCACTACCGAGGTATCCTACCGCGGGTTTTTTGGGTAGGGGTTTAATTGAGTTTTTTGGGTTTTGGGGGTACCTTTTTGGTTGGGGTTTTTTTGGGTTTATTGGGTTTTTGTGTTTTTTACAATAGTTA
Organism: Isotoma caerulea; assembly: GCA_034696405.1. Taxonomy (NCBI): domain Eukaryota; kingdom Metazoa; phylum Arthropoda; class Collembola; order Entomobryomorpha; family Isotomidae; genus Isotoma; species Isotoma caerulea. The sequence goes on from JAQFZZ010000601.1 coordinate 12,336, forward strand.
ATGCAATAGAACAACAGGTGGAGCTATTATGATGAAAAGCATACAACTAGTAATACTGTATCAATTAGAACTTTTCATAAGCTATTCTAACTTACCCCATAGAATTACCTATTATTACACAGAAGAGAGATCGCCCTTTACACACTTCTATCATAAAAAAGCATCTTATTACATAAAGATAAATCGAAGAGTAAAAATAATACGATTGCATAGTGAAAAACTAAACCAAAATAATTATTGCAATTTAAGTTGCAAAGATTTTAAGTTTTATAGAAATTTATAATATTTATTATCTTTACTCTCTACCATACTGAACTATTTAGAACTGAGCAGTTCGTTCCATTTTTGGAAGGGGATTCATATTGCACTTAATTAATTTGTTACTTAATTTTAGTATACAATCTGATTACTCTAAACGTTCAAATGGCACCACATTGAAAATGAAAAGACATTTGAACAAGAAGTATTGCATCCCTTCAATTCATATTATGTTTTATTTAGGAAAATAAATGATCCGCCATGTCACAGAACAACTGGAATTTTACAGTTTTGCTAAATATTTGTACAAATAAATATTTTTTATAATAAATGTGTCAGGCTAAAACTCGCTACTTCAAAATTAGGTTAAAACTTCCCCCTTATACTAAAAAAACCCTATAAACCATAAAAACCCAAAGAAACCCTAAAAATGCCAAAAAACCCGGGGAATTGGGTTTGTTTTTCGAATAAAACCCCGGGTTTGTTGTACCCTGCTCACCAGGGTATCCTACTCCGGGTTTTTTGGGTAGGGGTTTTATTTGGGTTCTTTTGGTACCTTTTTGGCTGGTTTTTTTTGGGTGTTTAGGGTTTTTTTACAATATTTAATGCAATAGAACAACAGGTGGAGCTATTATGATGAAACATATACTACTAATAATAATAATAATGTCTTTATTATACTCTTTTAGTGATTACAGCGCACAAGACAATACTTATCTAAATTAGAGTTGTAGAATTACCTACAGTTTCTATAATTAGAGCTAAACATTATATCCAGTGAAAAACTGCACCAGTTTCGAGAATACAATTCTACTAACAATACAACTAGCAATACTGACTGTTTTAACTAGAACTTTTCAGAAACTATTTTAACTTACCCCATAGAATTAAATTACTAAAAACTCCTTAAAAATTAAATAATTATTGCAAATAAAGTTGCAAAGGTTTTAAGTTTTATATCTTTACTCTTTACGGAGGAATTCTTCAATTCTTTGAAGAGTATTCTTGTTGCACGCTTAATTATGCTTTATATTACGCTTAGTTACTATCTTAGATAGAATGCTATTAGTTACTACAATACCGTTGGAATGGATTACTTGGTACGGGTCTTCATGAAGTAGCTTCTAGCTCTCTACCTACAGTCACCGGTGGAAGACTAGTCTGTATTGAGCTAAACCGGTAAACAAACAATTAATTTTGTACTCAATTTTAGTACAATCTGATTACTTTAATCAATTCGAAAAGCATATATTAATTAAACACCCTCTTTAAATGAAACAACATTTAAAGAGGAAGTATTGCATATCTTTATTTAAGAAAGTAATTGATCTGGCATGTCACAGTAAAACTGGAATCTCACAGATAAAAAACACAAACTTTTTATTCTTGACTAAAATTCCTTCATGTTATTCTGAATATTTGTACAAATAAATATTTTGTATATTAAACAAATGTGTCAGGCTAAAACTCGTTACCTTTAAATTAATTTAAAACTTCCCCTCTTAAACTAAAATCCCTATAAACCTTTAAAACCCAAAAAACCCCTATAAACCTTTAAAACCCAAAAAACCCCTATAAACCTTTAAAACCCAAAAACCCCGGGGTATTGGCTTTTTTTTCAATGAAACCCCGGGTTTCTCGTACCCTGCTGCTCACCACTAACATCTCGTAACTTAATATTTTGAATGTAACAAATTATAGTATATAACACATTATCCAAATACAAAACATTTATTATCCTATCACGAGTCAATAATGAATCTACATCAACTAATAAAACAAGAGCAGCTCGAGATAACGCATCGGCCGTTCTATTCAATTTCCCTGACCTATATGTAACTTCAAAATCATACCCTTGCAGTTCAAGTGCCCATCTCGCTAAGCGTCCCACCAGCTCTTTAACACCTTTCAACCAACAAAGAGCTTGATGATCTGTCTCAACGATAAAATGTGTATGTTTAATAAATCCTCAAAACTTTTTAGTTCCTGCCATTACTCTTAAGCACTCCTTTTTGGAAACCGTGTAATTTCTTTCTGCTGGATTCAACGCACATTAATAAACCAAACTGGACATCGAGTACTATCATTCTCCTGCAACAATACTGCACCTATTCTTATATCTGATGCATCACGTTGTATTATAAATTCTCTATTCAAATCTGGAAGATGCAATGCTGATGCTTTTACTAATTCACATCGTAAAAGCTTTCTGACACTCACATGACCAAAAGAAAACCTGATTTTTCGTAAAAGCGTAGTTAATGGTTTAACAATCTCAGAAAAATGAGCAATAAATATCCACTTGTTTTAACATCCACAAAATCCCAAAAACCTTTGAATGTCTTTAACTGATCGACGAATTTGATACCCTTCCAGAGCTTGCAATTTCTCAGGATTCGGGGAGACTTGAACATTTTTAATCTTAAAACCCAAATACTTAATCTTACTCTGCATTAACTGAATTTTATCAGGATGAATTTTCAAACCCTTATCATGCATCGTTGAAAAACAAGCATTAAGTATTCGACATGTTCCTCAAAACAATTTGAAAATATTATCAAATCATCAATAAAACCTAATGCAAATTTCCAATTGTATTCACCTAGCACATTATCCATTAGTATTTGAAATCTTGCTGGTGAGTTCTTTAGACCAAAATGTAACTTTTTAAATTGCCACAAAGCCCATGGAGTATTAAAAGCCGTTTTACATTGGGCAGAATCTGGTAAAGGAATATTATGAAAACCTTCGGGTATATCAAAAGTAGAAATGAATTTTGCACTTCCTAAACATTTTAAAATATCATCAGCTCGGCACATGGGATAAGGATCAGCTTCTGTAACAGAATTCAATGGTCGCATAGACGCCATCTACCGTTAGGTTTTGGGACTATTACAGGGTTTGCTATCCAGGGACCGTTCGCCCACTCATTTGTGTCTTTTTCAACAAAACCTTTCAATAAACCTTCTAAAAGGTTTCTCTTTGCCGGTGTCATGGGTCTAGGATGACACTTAATGAGCTTTGCATTTCCTGTATTAATTTCGTAGTCCTTTGTAAAACCTGGTTTACGAGAAAATAACGTTGGAATCATTTCTAATATATCTTTCACTGTCGCAAATTTGTCAGGGGTCAAGCCACTTTTTTGTCGAAGTTCATCAAAATTTAGTAAAGGGCAAGCGTTCTCTGAAGTGTTATCCATTTGAGTATATTGTAACAGTTTGTCATATAAAATGACATATAACTCTTCGAAATCCTGCAAATGATTTCCAAAACCTCGGTGACCTTGCGATTCCTGGCCAGCCATCGCACCGAATAACTCATCTGTAGCGGAAAGCCTGTCCTCACTCATCACGGCACTACAGGGTTGGCTAATTCCTACAGTGGGACTGAGTGGGGCTGCCTCAACCTTAGCCCCAGTACTTGATTTCTTGGCTTGCTGACAAACTACTTGAGTTAATGGAACCACATGACTTT
>JAQFZZ010000602.1:0-16054 GCA_034696405.1 Isotoma caerulea
GTTACTCCGTTGTCGTTTCAGTGGTTTCAGTAATTCAAATCATGATTTTTCGGAGTTTGTATATTAGGACAGAGCTATTTGTCTTATCTTCGGGCTTATAAATTTTCACTTCTCTACAAAATCCACAGCCAAATATTTCTTGTTTTTTACATAGAAATATGTAAATGAAATCACAGATTTGATTTAGCAGATGAAAAATATAAGTGTACACACCAAATTTAGAAATTTGATAAAGATTTAGGAATTTAAAAGCTTGCTTTAATTTTAAAAATAGCCCTGGGTACGTTGTTTTTCATTAAAAAAGTTTAACTAAGGTTAACAAAAAGCATTGCGAATGTAAATAACTCAACGCTCCTTGAAGAGTGATCCGTATTCTTTGCAACCCTCCCACCCCCTCTTAAAAACGTGCCCATCTCAGATTATATCCTCAAACAGAAAAATTGTATTCTAAAAAGAGAGTTAATTTTCTTATGTACATTACACCTATCTAACTGCCCAGTTATAATCTTGCCATTAGAGTAAATACCAATGTTATCATTCATCCCTACAGTTTCTTAAAGGTTTTTCTTACTGCTTATAGCAAAAAACTAATGATAAGTTTCAAAGGGGAGTGTCTCTACTACACTTTTGAATCTGATATATTGCAAAGACTCCGTTCATACTTTTATTTCTTTGACTTTGACTTGACTTAATGAATGTTTTCTAAGTTTTCATGGTCTTAAGTCTTGGCAATTTCGTACAACTTCTGTTAATAAGTGCTTTACTCCTTATTTTTCCTCTTATTACTATGTAGTGGTTCACTACTTGTGACTAATCTGTTTATCTTCCGTCTCACACTTGGTCTGTAAATAAATACTGTAGTATACGATGATGTTGATACACATTTAGAAACACATTAATCGGACTAGCTGTTATATTATTATTATCTTCTTTATACAGTACAGACTATAGAGTTTCCTTGAGGCATGAACCTCTCTTCTGCTTGTTTTATTTATGATCTGCGGTGTTAGCTCTACACCAATAATGTTGTACCTCTTTGGTTTCAACTCAAGTTAAAGTATTTTAAGCCAGGCAGGCTGAACCACATGAACCTAAGCTCATGAATTTAGATGGGAGAAAGCTCTCCTCTGTCTGATATCTACAATTTCCTGTAACACATATATGCTCTAGTGTTTACGGCCTCTTAATGAAATTCGTATCACGTACTTGAGCCTTTTTTATTAGTAAAATCCTTCTGCTAATTAACCTAATAAATCATCCTGTTAAACTGAGTAGGTGCATTGGTATGACTGTATGCTACAATAGCTTATTATAAATTGCTATGTCCGAGAAATTGATTGCCTCGTTTATCACACAAATTTTGCTGATTTTGTCAAGGCCTTGGCTATAAATATCCTACACGACTCAGGCTTCATTACTTTTAGATAGATATTTGATGTAAAAAGTAGATTTAAAAGATCACTTTTGTCCTTGTTTCATCTGATCCTTTGGACTTATAGCAGTAAATCCAATTAATATGATACGATGATACTAACTCTTTATGTTTGTAATATTCAAGTAATGTTTGTCCCCTTAAGGTAGACAATTGTATTAAAGTACAGTTCTGTATATAGAGTTAAGTATTTTTAAAGATTGGGACTCACGTAGCAAGAAATTAATGTACTCTCAGTCTAAATACACGTCGACATATAATCTTCTACTAGTAGCAAGTAGCACTACTTTGTCACAGTCTACAAGGCAGTGTCCTGGAAATGCTTATTCCATGTCAAAATACCACAAAGTAGAATTAGTTTATCTGCAACTGTAATCTGATTGAAATTGTATTGCTATTGCTTGCTTTCTCCGCAAATTATGTTTGCTCAGATTAGTTTATTCTATAGTTCTTGGGTTTTACTACTATTATATTAAATTATTTTCTATGCTTGTGACATTTCGCTATTTTCCTCCTCCTACATTTATAACAGAATTAGTGGTTGAAGGCTGTCATTTGTTTAGAGTGACATTTGCAAAAATAAGCAAAAAAAACCTTCAATTTGTCTGTTGTGTAAGTGGATGTCTTAAAATAGAAATAGGGAGAAAGCAAGTAGAAAGTAGAAAGTTGCTAAGGAAAAAAGTTTCCAACAAAGTAATGAACTTCTTTGGAGCAGAAATAAGATTAGATTTTTAGCATGGATGAGACTGTACTTAGCAAAGAGAAAGTTAAGTGGTTGACATGGTGCTAATTCTTACTCGGACTGTAATTGATTTTGTTTTTGTTACGTAAGAACAAAAAAAACTAAAATAGTGTATCTATTTTCATTGATTTAAACAGAGCTCCATTGGCATGTAACGAGGAGGGCTTTGATGAAATGGAACAACTGTTCCTGAGAGCGGACTCGACCCAGGAAGGGGACTTTACCAACGGTCCAACACCACAACCATCCCCACTTCCTAGTAGTTTAGGACGAAATGTAACTCCAGGTCTGAGATATAGGAATCTTGGGAAAAGTGGCCTTCGTGTCTCAAATGTAGGTTTAGCAACATGGATGCTCACCTCTGAACCGCCGGATGTAGCTGAATCGGTTGTGACTCTTGCCTATGACAGTGGAGTTAATGTTTTTGACCTTTCTGACGCCTACTCAGGCCCAACGGCGGAGATTGAGTTGGGAAAAGTTATCAAAAAAAAGCAATGGAAAAGGACGTCTTTTGTCGTTTTGACAAAGATTTACTGGACGAGCAAGTAAGCAATGATGTCTTCATGTTGTTAAGGATTATTAAAAAAATATCAGCGTGTAGTAAAGGATTTACCATTTGTCATAATAAGTAGACTCTATTTCTTTCTTGCTTTTACTTGTAGGGAGTAATATTATGTTATGTTATGGGATGAAAACGATACATGCTAAAGCCTGAGGTATTTTTTGCACTATGATGATGAGTTCTGTCTCCGTGTGCGTCCTTAAGCTATCTTGTGTGTGTATGCGGTACTCAGAAATCTTGTAGATGTTAGATGAGCAGTGGTATTATCATGCAAAAAATACGAAAAATTGTTAGGTTGGTTTAATACGTTGGATATCATTAAAATAATCCATTTTATTCTTAAACTTGAGTATTTGATGATTTTACAGTCCCTTAAGGACGTTATTAGCAATCTCAGAATGCCCGATAGAAGGAATCATGCGATATAAAATAGATTTTACAACCTAAGTTATTAGTTATTGTCTAGAGAAAATATAACGTGTTTGTGGTAATTTCGTTATGTAGTATGAATAGTTAAAGATATATTTTTTGAATTTGATCTAATTGCAAGATTAACTATTTGATGAAAAGTTTGATAGCTTTGCCAAAAACCATATTAGTAATTTACATGACACGAGCTTCCTTTACTACTTCACTTATAGCGAATTCTGCTCCACATATTCTTTGACAAGCTCTAGAAATTGCAAAATGTTTCGCCAACACAATTTATATACTGTGTATTGTGCCAGTTTCAACTTACTTTCAAGATCATTTTACCCATATAAATGCACTTCTTTGGAAGAAAAGCTTTTAAATATAAAATTACATGACAAAACCAATTTTTCATAAAGATGAAAAAACTGCAGAGCAAATTCTATTTTTGTATTCATTGCATTAAATATTTCACTTTAATAATGTGAGAAGACTACATGTATTGCATTCCATCTCATCTCTTTTTTATTCTCTGTGAATAAACCAAATTTGTCTGTTTCTGAAATGAGCCTGTCTTTCACTCACTTTACTTAAGTTACAAGAGTAACAAGATCTCATTTCTATTCCACATAACATAAAGCACATAAAAACACTGTCTTGTAGCACTTGAACAAAGAGAAAGTACGACATAGACGAAGATTTAGACCAACTATATGTGACAATTCCAGAGGGTGTTTGCAAAATTTATGAAATGTCTTCTTACTTTCTATACAATACTATCTTATTACCACTTCCTTACTACCTTCAATACGATCCGAAGGTTAATCCTAGCTTAAAAAGTTGATGGTGCTAGTAGTGGGTAGTGGGTGCTTCACTTTTTTTGGTCTGGTGCATCTTACATAATATAATATATATATTCGCCAGTTGTTAAGATAGATCCAGCAAACCCTGCCGGTAGGTTAGTTTGTCTCAAGAGTCAGTGTCTTTCACAGTAAGATTGCTTTAGAATTCTTAATAGGCTGGGCCACCGTGCCAAAAAAAGTAAAAAAAAGTTTTGTAAGAGAAAGCAGCTACGAAAGAAAGGGCAACGGACTACGTGGTTTAGAATGTTTGATCTAGTGAATAGACCAAAACTAAACTTTACAAACTATATAAAGCCACCCGGTATGGCTAATAAGTTGCTTTCATCTTACAGCTTCATTTGGCAAAGTCCGAGCATTTTTATATTTTTTTGGATCATTAAAGTTGCAGCACGTATAGTGCACTGGTTCAAGGGAGTAATTTTACTTTAATGGGGTAGAGTTGACAACGTCAAAAAATAAAACTCGACTACTCAAGAGAAGATTGCCACCATAAAAATGATAGATTGGGAACATGTACAAAAAAATTGTATTGTTTTACGAGACTTGAGTATGAAAGGCTTTTCATGATAAAATATACAATATTTAAGAAAAACTGGACCATCTAGGAATCTTTATGTAGTGTGTATATAGTGTATCCTGTACTGTACCCTTGTAAATAATTAATTTGCTAATGATGATAAAGTACTTTTGCCATGTGTCATTATAAGTACAAGATCATTTTAGGTTGTAGAACATTTAGTAGTATTAATCTTACTATTGTGTACATATTTATTTTTCAGATGTGAAGAGAAGGGGCTGTCACGTAAATACATAATTGAGACTGTCAAAGCCTCACTGGAAAGGTTACAACTGGAGTTTATCGATGTGGTTGTTATCCATCGAGCTGACCCGATGTGTCCAATGGAAGGTGAGCAAACTTTGTAAAGTAAATAAATTAACATAAATTGAAACTACTTTTCTTTGAAAGGTTGGGGCTTAATTTATTGTGTTAGTATTACAATTAGCGTAAGATTTTTAGAGGTTAGGCCATTGTAAAATGCAAATCAGTTGGGATTGACTATATATGTTTATGAAGAAACTTTTATATAAAAGACTATTTAATTTTAAATTTCCTAAAATTTTCAGAGGTTGTAAGAGCCATGACCTATGTGATAAACGGTGGAATGGCAATGTACTGGGGAACCTCTAAATGGACACCTATAGAAATTATGGAAGCTTATTCCAACTGTAGGCAATTCAACTGTGTCACACCCATCATGGAACAGGCAGAATATCATTTTTTCTGCCGGGAGAAAGCTGAGTTGTATATGCAGGAGATTTATAATAAAATTGGTGAGTAACGCTTAGCTTTTAGCCTTGGTTGGTCTGATTACGTGACCCAAACTGCTGAGTGCTTGCTTTACTTCCTATTAATCATAAGAAAGATAAGCCGAATACATTTTACACAGCGCAATACATCAAAGAGCACTTTGCTCGGATTTTATTCAAGTTAGGGTTTTAGAATGCTCCTTTTAGTATTACTGACCTAACTTTTATGTATTCAGCTTAAAATTTAGACTTACGAAATTATTTCATAATCAGAAACTTAAAATCAGAAAGGATAAGATTATATATGTTTGCTTTTACATTAAAAGTGTAAAACTCAGGGTCGTTTGATACTTTTTACAAAATCAAAAACGTATTAATCTTGTTTACCAAGTTATCATTCCATTATCTCATCATAAATTGGTCATCAAAAACATTTTCCATCTTGACACTTAAATCTTGAACCTCTATACACAGTTTTCACCTTATCTCTGTCACCCACTCACAAACATTAGGAAAACTTCAGTAATTTCCCAAACTTCGTTACTTTCTTCTTTACATGGAACACAGATTTTAATAGAAGATCCAACGATCTTGTAAACTTTCTCAAGTCAAATCAAATGTTATACACTATTAACCTCGTTGAAAGTTAATTGATTCTTAAGTTTTTGAGAAACACTTGAAAGAAAGTTGTAACTTTTGTTAATTACGAATTTTAAGAAGTTATTATCCCAAGATACTAATTAGCGTATATTTGCGCTGCGTATACTACTTTTATTTTATATTTCAAATTTCAATGTTAATAGTTGAATCAACTCAGGCAGATAACGAAAATCTGTTACTTACTAGAAACAAATTCATAGCTAGAGTAAATGGTAAAAGGCAAGCATACAGTTGAAAGTGGTTCTTATTTGAGTACTTGATTAATGTAATGTGACATGAATTTCATTTTTGTGGTGCATTGCAGGCGTGGGACTGATGACATGGTCACCCTTGACAATGAGCTTCTACAAAGCTTTGGGGAAGACTGCAGATGAGTCGATGGCCTTAGCTTTCCGCTCTTCTATGAAGGTCCTTTTTTATTCTATTTTTTGCCTCCTTAACATTCTAAGAAAGCATTATAACTTTCTCTCTCTTCTTTCTTGAGAAAATACTTTTCGAAAAAAAATCAGACGGAGAGAGAAGCTTATAAAGTTTTCTGAGCTCATTTTCTATTCATCAAATGCATCTAACAAAAAAACTGTTCTTTTGTGCTAAACGCATCATCTTTGAAATAATCAATTCTATATGTTACTGCTTATAATTCTAGCTATTGCCAAAGTAGCACTCACACTAACTACCATTTCTCAAGAGTCCAATTTAATCTATATGGAAGCTTGAGCAGATACACAAATAGTTTAATCTAGTGACTTCCCACACAATTCTTGTACTATTATACAGTCGAATTGGTCGCAAACTAGAAAATGATTACCTAGAGTGTTTCAAACTGAAAGCTTTTCATAGGGTAGTTGAAATTGAAATTCTAAATTGTAATATTATGTCTCCTTTTGTTATGACAAGAATGCTACTGGACTGTTTAAGATTTTTTAAAGGAGAAAAAGCTCGGTTGTTTTCTCTATATTTTAAATCTAAAGAGCTGTATAGTAATTTATATTTTTTGGCTCTTTAAAATCCATAACCCGTAAACCCACAGAATGTGTCCCTCTCCTCCTTTTTCATAAAAAAAGAAACAATGTTTTCAACTAAACCACTCTGCAAAATTTACTGTTCAGTACGTCAGTACAATACAACAATGTAATGCATTTTAAGATTTCTTAATGAATTATGCTACCTCTTTCCCTTTGGCTTTGTGCATAGTTAGTAGGTAGTATTTTTTATTGTTAACTGTGTATGTCTACCTTTTGTTCTGTGATGTATTCTAGTCTTTAAAAGGGCAAGTAGAAATATCAGATAATAGAAATCGCAAAATCACGGTTGGTTGTTTTAGCTGTTTATAGTTGCTTTCTATTCGCCTTTACTGCTACCTTCTGTCCGAAATTCGTCGTCGTCATGTCGTACTAACAAATATGCATCGTAAAATGAATATGACTTTTAAAACGATGACATTAGGTTCTTTTTACAATTTCAAGACGATATCAACATTATGTACATTTTCCCCAACTGAAAAACTCCCAAATTTCGATCTCCTTTCGAATACCAAATATGAACCAATTCCCCAAAGCCTCCCTGGCATTTGTACCATATAGTTTGCATAATTCCTAGTGGAGTAAGTGAACTCCATATATAGATTGTTCGTTTGTATTTTGCTATAACGTGTTTAGTGTCCTCCATGTCCTCTTGGGTTCTGAGTCCTTGTCAACTTTTAAAAAAAGGAATCATCATGACTGCCACGGTCTATTTATTATTCTCTTTTCAGAAAAAGTACGTTTCCGCATACAGTTGGAATGAAGAAGAAACCGGCTCAGGGAAAGAGGTGAGCTATACATTCTTCGTGTCCCTCCCTCCATACTTTATAGTCATGATGTCTCCCATAGTTAAATTCGCGAAAGAAATCTCTTGCAATAAAGGCAAGGAAATCCTTGTCCATTGAGATAAAATAAACATGTCAGAAAATATCCCATTCCTGTGACATTACCAACGCTCATGTTATCCAATTCATATTCTCTTGAATCTCGACCCTTAAAAAATCCTTTGGAGATAATTTAAAAAGGATTTAGCAGAAAAAATAAAAATAATGATTTTGTTTTTGTACCATGCATTACATTATTTATACGATGAAGATCTTTCTTCCTGAAGAATGCTGGAACTAATTTTTGAACCTCCGACTAAATTCGTACACTCAAAACGTTAAAAAAGTTTTATGAGAGTAAAATGGTTCAGTGGGTCCTCCCTTTCCATGTTGAATAAAAAGGGATAGAGGTGGCATGTATAGCATAGGTAGCAGATCGGATGTACGACTGCCAAATGTAAACTTAACTGCATTGCAACTTCTACCCTATCGTATCTACGTATCTCCATTGGGGAAAGTTGACTTTCACCCAGTTTTACCTATAAAACCCGTATTTTCCATAGAATGGAATCATAGTAGAAAACTTTGTTCTCCTGTGAACTCGGTCAGTTGGTCTTAACTTCTTTTATGGTTTAAATTTGTACAAGGGGCATCTAGAATCTAGGCAGACCTGTATGAAAAGCATTGTACTATCTGGCAAGGACTTGAATTCCAATTCATTATTTATTCATCAGTAACAATGAGGTTTTTACCCGGAGTTAAACGTACTAATAACAGGAGATATTACCGTACCACTACAAAGAGATTTTTTGCGAACTTTTCCGGGAGTTGAGAGTTTGTTGAAGAATTTCCATTGAATATGCATTCCGCAAACCAAACTTCGTTATCATTCTGTATTCTACGGTAATGTCCTTAGGTAAAGCAAAACACATTATATGTAATATGCTTGGCTACTTATGCTTCATTAATAATTTCTATACTGAATTTTGTATGGGACTCACTTTTCAAAAAATCTTTAACACACTAATATAATAATGGATGTAATATATTAAAACGAAGCTTTTACATCAGAAATTACAGTACACTTTTTAAGCTGTACTTTGAAATAAGAGTGTAATGCAAATTTCCAAATGGGGAAAGTAAAATTTTATGGCTCTGCTGACTATAAAAATTGCATACAATTAGCATTTATGTTACTACTGCATTTCACAGTAAATTATACATTTCATTAAAGTTCACCTACACATGGCACATGCAAGATGGTTAACTTCAAGTTATAAATTAATTGATCATTGTTTGCTTTTTATACGTTTAACAGAGCTGGAACAAAGAACGTTCAATCGCATCCGAAGAAGCTTATAATCAAAAGAAGATGCAACAGCAAAGAATAAGTCGAGAGATCTCAGGTCTAGCGGAAAAGTATGGATGTAGTTTAGCCCAGTTGGTAATAGGTTGGTGTCTTAAAAATGACACACTTCAATGTATGCTCATAGGACCCACCACGACTACTGAGCTTCTAGGATACTTAGCAGCACTACAAGTGAGTTTAGATTAATCAGTTGAATTATTGTTCTTAATTAGAAATGAATAATAATTTCTGTGTTTAATTCCTTCAGATTGTACCAAGATTAACAACAAATGTAATGAATGAGCTGGAAAAAATCTTGGATAACCGACCCGTAAGACCGCCAATGGTGTCAACATTGGCCTTAAAAGAATTGAATCAAAGATGACAGTCTCTACCAGTGGGTCAAGCAACACTTTCAATAATTTCCCAAACCCCAAGGTCCAAATCACCAAGTCCAGGTCAAACCGCCCTATCACCTATTGACATGCCAATTAGGAAATCCCTTAGTACCGGGAGTGTGGAAATGGACCGAGGTGCTGGAGATCATCCTCATGACCATGAACATGATCGGATTGTAAGCTCGTGGAACTCCCGAGTTCCTTTTTGTCGAATGCAGTAAAAGTAAAGAAAATATTCAAAAATGCAAGACATTTTATTACTTCTTACATCAATAACGTCTACCGTAATTAATAATAATATACTATACATAGCCTATAATATTATTAATTAAGTTAATATTATTACGATTATTATTATTATCAAAAAATACTTCTCAATTCTCAAGTGACTTATATCATCAATATACATCATACAATATATATAAATGTAAGAAAAAAACATCAAACCGACCGACCTAGTAAATAATTCTCCATCATAAAAATACAGGCCAAGCTACCATAAATATGCATAATTTTGCATTGCATCGTCTCATATTTTAAAACATAATTCTTCATTGTTCCTATTGTCATTTTATGGTTATCTTTAGCTTTTCTTTTGTAAGTAATAAAAATGAGGAAAATAAGCAAACCTTTTTTTAACATTTTTAAAGCATTGCAAACTACTATATTATATTACCTACATAAGTATCAATGATGATAAAAATTGAAAAATGTCCACCAAAATAATGAATTCATCTCTGTCAGCACATCATTCATTTAATAAAAGAAAGTCGACAGAGCATTAAAAATGAGAGTTGTTACCCGTTTCATTCAAACTGTCTGTATTGAAAATCTAAAGTGTTTCGAAAGCTGTCTGGAAACACAAAGATACTTTGATATCCCAATCTATTGTATGCAAAGTAAGGACATTTGTTTTTCAAAGGTTATACTGTCAAGTTACATTTTATCTCATTTCAGACTTTTTTATAGAGGAAAAAAGTATTTTTCAAAGTTGAACAGCCGTCTCAGTTTCTGCTACATTAGAAAAAGCCAATTCATCTTGTGTCAACTTTTCAAAAGACATAATAATACAAGTAACAAGCATGTGGATTTATTCATTCTGATTTTGTACAAGGACAAATTCTGACTTTGATTGCTGTGCTTCTAACGCTGTTGTGATTTTATGCAACTCATAAGTTTCCATTCGATTTGACGGCAGGCAGGCGATGGTATGGTATGGTATGCAGATACACACCCTACTGTCACTGTGTAAAAGTAAACTCCCACCCAAATGTGTAAGTATGAATCTGAATTCGGAGTGAAACATCTAAAGTAAGCCTTTCTCTCTATCCAGGAGTTTTGGGTTTGTCAGGATTACTTTCTCCTACTCTTAACAGCAGTCATGACATATTCTAGTCATCCTTTTAACCATAGTCATCCATAATACAAGAAGTATCACCATCAACCAAACCAAAGTTATAATACCAAAGTACCTAATTCTATTCTAACAAACTAACTAGGTACTATTTATATACAATCCGCCCACCGACCGTAGGTACTCTATATATAGTAACTACTGCAGTGTCAACTTCAGCATACTTTTACTATCCTTTACAAAAGAAATGGTGTAAATCATTCAAAACAAAAAGACAAAAGCCTTTTGTCTCAAAATTTTGCACATAGATCTTTATTCGTTTATACGTCTTGTTACTCGTATTCTAAGGATGGTATATTTGGTATAAACTATAAAGAATCATGCTAAAAATAAATGTACATATTATACATATATATACGTATTAATATTATGGATGACAATGATCCTCCTACATGGGACTATTAAATTGGATGGTGGTATGACAATAGGGTAAAAATCATGCATTAGTGGCAATTAATAAAAGTTGACTAGACAGAAACTAATTTAAAGAGAGAGTAATGATACTTATTGTTTCTTTTGGGCTTAAACTGCTTTTGACAGTGGAGCTTTCATGCAAGGATAACGATTGCTGTAAATTTTCTCAAAATTCTCCATTTTTCAAACTTTTTAATAGTTAATGAGTTTCTTGCTGCGACTGTAGGACCAAGTTTTTTAAAGCTTGCAGATCGTAAAAGCTATTATCAAAATAAGGTAATACGAACTCATCTCATGATAAAAAATTGACAGGATTGAATTGAAAAATTGAAACCTTTCCAGGAAGTTGTAACCTTTCTAGGAAAAATTGAATTGGAGATTTTATAGGAATCAATCTTAGTCAGGTATAAACCTGAGATGATTATTAAAATAAATAGGTTATAGATTCATTAATCAAGTGCATTCTTATTAATAGAACAACTAACAATATCAATATAGAGAGACATTTTTCAAATTAATCCTTTTTCTCTTGTAATGCTGCCTTGCTTACTGAAAAATATTAACGAGAATACAGTATAGTATATAGACTGCAAGACAGCCAATAGGCAGACAATATAGGTAGATTAATTAATTAATAATATTAATAGCTAAAACTTAAATCTTGATGTTGGTGCTACAAAATTTATAAAGCAAGTCAATTAATTTACTTGATATAAATACATTATATTGTAACATAATTTTACAGCTAAATATAACACGGTGAAAAGCGCATCCGATTATTATCAGTATTATTAACCTAATCGCCTATATTTAATGTAACTAAATAACATTATAACAGAGATGAATAATCCGCGTGTATGGTTTAGCGAGACAAATAAACTAATTGACATTTAGCAGTTTGAAATACTTATAGCCTTTAAAGCCTGAATTTACATCAATAAATTTCACTACTTGAGATATATGTTTGTTTGTAAGTGAGTTGTGAGTTGCTTAAACATTTTTATAAATATGTGTAGCTAAATTAAAATTTACAAATCTGTTCTGCCTAATTTTGAAAGACGCACACAGTACATAGTAAGACAATTATTATTAAACGGTTTGATTCCTAATGATTTTATTATAAACTACCTTAATTTGTTGAGTCTTCATGTTAAATCGTAATTCAGAACCATATCATGCCTTATGTGATCTGCTCAATCAAATTAACTCCCTCAACTTCTCGAGGAAGGGTCGAAGCATTAATTATGATAACTTTGCACTATCGCCATCGTGTTATCCTCATTAACACAAAGATAATACCTGAAGACCAAAAGAGATATTGAAAAATACAGAAGCTGACATTAAAATAGCATCAATAACAAGAAATGGATAAAATAACTTTGACAATGTTGACCAGTTATGTGTGAAACAACAAGCGGGGATTGTACTGCTGAAATGACCAATAAATTGTAATTATAAAATAATTCAGTGTGTGTTTTAAAAAAATAAAAAACTACTTATGTCTAATTAGCTTCAAAAATGTTGTAGAATTGTCTATCGTAATTGTTGAAGCTTAACCTATGTCATGATCATGATTCAAATTTAGTCAATTACCTATTCACGTCTGATGTATAATTGTGAAAAATACCTTGACCTTCCGCTCCCTTGTCTATCTAATTCATATAAAGAATAAAAAATTTTAAATTCTAATGTTGTAGTTGTAATGTTTCCAAAATTGACTATAAAATTGTGACACTTGTCCCTGTAAGTAATAATATATGTAATGGAGATGAATATTGGTCGAATAATAAATTAAACTTACATTTTGGCTTATGAAGTACATATCTCATTTTTTATTTCAATTAGTCTAGCTGATTTATTAATTCATATGAATTCTCATACATTTTTCTTTAAACATGATTTTTTAGATTTGATTAATTTGTGAGTTGAAAGATGCAAAACATTATCAATCTCTCTCAAAAGTCCAATTTCCATCCAAATTATTTCCTGCATGAACCATAGAACCATATCCTTTTCATTCAAAGCTATTCATACCTTTGCTTGCTGATTAGAACCTCGTTTCGTGCAAGAAGTAACTTTGCTTTCCATTTTGATACAATGAAAGTCACGCTGAAGCCTGAAATCAAATGAGATTGAAAAAAATGGAGAACATTTCTTACAAAAAATGTTCTAAAAATATCTTACAGCCTAGAAATTTTCTTCGATACATATAGAATATAACACACACGCAAACAAACGGACGTAATTCATGTTCTTATATTCAATTCATAAATACATTTATATCTTTGATGGAACCCTTTATAATTTGAAGAGTAGATGCTTTATTCTGCCACATCCTCCATGTACAAATCCGAATATCTCGTTATTGCGTCCGATTCTGTGAATTTTCTTAGGTAACTTTGTTAAGACATGATGCTTTGACTTTCACTGGAGATTTAGAAGTTAGAGTTCTTTCTCCCTGTTGAGACCCAACTTTAGAAATGGTTTCATGAAAAGGGCGGCGGTGTGTTAGCTTATGTAGTTTATGGTTTTAGGTTTCCTGCTGAAGAATTCATCAGAGTCAGAAAATTCGTCTAAGAATTCCTTCTCACGTACACTTGGGCTAAAGAGCTAGAGTACCTATAGATTATAACAAGTAAGCATTGACGCAAAAAATGTGGAGTAGTCTGTTTCGTATTATTCTAGGATTTCGTTTCGGGTAGTCATTACTTTTGGCAACAGTCAGTATATCGTACCAGCCACAAAAAGGATAGGGTCAGATTACCCAAAGCGATGAATTTTGCAAAGGAGAAAAAGCCATTCAAAGGGTGGAAAGAAATTTGAGACTGAAAAAGTAGGAAAGAGCTCTTTTACTTGATAAAAAGAAAGCTAAAAAGGGAAAGCTTTAGAAGAACAAAAGGCTTTGCGTTGAGTATGTATTTTTACACACATCTTATACAAACTGAATGAGGTTCCCATGCAGTATCCAATACTCGGCTTTTGTCTCTGATTCTCTACAAAACAAAAAGGCAGTGGGATCGAGTGTCTCTATCCTTAAAGAGTTGGATGGGTGTAGAGTGTAGAGACTTTTATATTTTTTTAGTTATGATGATATCCGGCTAAGGGGATTTTTCCTTCATTCGAAAATTTGTGATAGAAGGATTTCTCTGTTTGCACTCTGCTTGTTTGTTAGCAATACAACGCATAGTTTGCCTGAGGTTAATTATTATTTATAGTGTAGCCTTTAATCCACCTTATCATTGGATTTATATCGTTTTTACATAAAATTCTGTTATGCAGTATTTCCTGATAGAAAAATATAATATTTGTATTCTAATCGTAATTGATGACTAGCATTAAATTAAGAGAAGAGTTCTTCATTTCATAATTTATGACAAAAATATTATTATAACTTTCTAAAGACATGCCAAATTAATAATGCGCCCACAACTAAGCACAATTTTTCAAAGTCGAAATCTCAAGTATATAAAACTTTCCCAGAAATTAAGAAGGTAGAAAGTACCCACTTTACTCTTTCTCAAACAGGACGTTTACCTCGGTATTCTAGTCTAGTAGGGAAAGGCAAGTGCTTATATATGCAAAATCATTCTACGAATTGTATTAAACCAATTAAGAAATATCATTATGTCTAGTCTACTCGTGGTCTAGTATTCCAATTTCTAATTGTATACTTAATACGTAGAGCCAATTTAACCAAACCACCCACCCACCACCATCAAATGGCAAATACCATACTATACTACTGCTACCACTACCACCCTCATCGTATCGTTATACATTCGTTATCTCATCAATTTCATCGCATCCAATTCCACGATTACATTCCGACTCCTACCCAAAAGTACTGTGAAAGTGGAAGTATCAAATATCACTGAAATACTTTCTTTATATTAAATGTAGTTTGACTTCAAAACGTCTACTTATCTTCTATTCAATCTTGTAATAAATATAATATAGGACTTTTACATAGTGAGTTAGGCATGGGGGAAAAGTAATAACAATAAGCAATGAATACTCCCTTTTGTAATTCAAGAACAATTTGTGTCCTCTATCTATTCATTCTAGGTTTAACCATTATTGTACATAGGACAACATAGAAACATTGATAAATATAAAGGTACACTATACTATGCTTATCATTGTTACACAATTGATAGTAACAAAGTACAACTTCATTTAGCTTTTCTTTCTCTTCCTCTCTTGGGAATAATATACGCTATTTCAGTGGCATTAGCTATTTTAAACTTGTTTTCCAATAATGAGTCGTATATTGTCTACGATATCACAACCTTGGTATCACTTTATTTAGAATTCATTTATTCAAGTTGCATAATAGAATGAGAAATCAAATTGAGAGGTATTCTAGTCTAAACCTTTCTCATGTTAAATGCTTGTTGTAATGAAATGATAATTGAAATAGGAACAGTATAAGGAAACCCCCTGTGGTCTTTTTATTTTATGAGTTTTGAGTCAAGAAACTCCAGAATTTGGAATTCTAATGGCTATGCATTTGTATATTTTTAATGATTCTATACATTTGAAAACCACAGTGTATAAAAATGTATACCTATGATTGGTACATTACATTTACTTGAGTTTTAATTTTATAGTGCAGCAAAATTGATTTTTGTCCTCGATTAATTTTCTACACTGGTT
>JAQFZZ010000603.1:0-16047 GCA_034696405.1 Isotoma caerulea
CAAACATTATTTCGAATCATAAATCGAACAGAATGAAGTACTAGTCTGCGGGTAGCGATTAGGGTTCATTCACAACATGAATATTATCAAATCTATGCGAACTCAAATCGAATTAAAACTCGTCCTTAATTAACTTTGAATCTATCTAAATCCATATACAATGTTTGCACAAAGAAGCTATTTACCGTCTATACAGTAGAGATACATAATATGCAACTAACTTGGAAAAGGTAACTTGATTTTGTTTCAAAACTTTCAAGCACTTCTAATTGAATTGCGCCACGTGAATGGAGAACTTTTTAACAGAAAAATTTGAGGTGACTAATATTTATTTGTTTGAAAAGTTTAAATACCTGATTATTTTTTTGAAAAGCGTTTCGTTATTAATAGCTTCCTCAGTTTCTAAAGGAATGTCTACCGTAGGATGATCCCTATACGAAATACGAGGGTCATTCCAAATGTATTTTATCTGAGTATGATGGATTGAATTCAGCACATCGAACTTATGTTTTCTGAAATTACCATGCGTTTTACAGATAGAAACAATGTTTTTACCTTTTAGTTAGAGCGTATTGAGCAAAGCAAATTTCAATTAGCAAAAAGTGACTATTACAAAATATAGTTCAGAAATGGAGCAATAATTACTACCACAACCACAACCCGATAATTACTACTACTCAGTTTTAGGTTACCTCTCATAATATTCAAATTGGTCACTTTCAATAACTTTTGGTCAGTTTCAATAAGACATATTGAAACTGACCAATGTGATATTTCTGTCAAAACTCATTTTGATGTTTACTGATTTTGGTCACTTTCAATAATGAACTTTTGGTCACTTTCACTTTGGTCACTTTCAACTGCTACCGAAAATTTTGGAAGGAGGAGATGGAAGTTAGAAGCAGGAAGTTTAAGTTATGTGGAAGTAAGAGAAAGAATAAGGTTTAAGCATAGGACGTAAGGCCCACGTCCTTTATCCTGAGCAAATCTAACATAGAAGAAGCTAACGTCACACTGCACATTATTAAACCAAAGAAAGACTTGACTAATAATAAGTCCCTGTGATTGAAACTTAAAAGGTTCTAGAGGGCAACAAGGTCAATATATCACCTTGACCTTTATAACTAGTGCTGACCCCTCGAATCGGCGGGTTTCACTCACCACACCTTTTTATTTATGGTACTTTGTTCAGTGGAGCAGGTTGGCTTGCATTCATGCAAACCGAAATATGGACAGCCATGCAAAGTTAATTAGGGACATGTTTATGTAGGTAAAAGACTTTACTGGCCAGTATCTTTAAACTTAAAATTTAAAAGAATTTACTGTCCAATATCTTAAAACTTCGATGTACTTAAAAATCATTTATCTGGTGACTGTTCTGTTGTGTTTAGAAATATGAAAATTAAGTTAAGATGTAAGAAACTTTGTTCGTTGTGACTAAATGGTGTTTTATTGTTATTTATTGGATAGGTACAATTGTAATATTTGTGACCTCAATGTTCTGTGTGTATAATGCTAATTTGTAACTGTAAATTGTCTGTGGCGTTGGTTTAATGTGAATCGGAGTCTTAGAGAGCTTCCAGAGTTTAGTGATGTCTAGGCAGCTGAACGCAGAAGTCTGTTTTCCACCTGACCTGAAGTAACGTTAGGAATTACTTGTTTTTACGTTCTTTGAGACAAATAAATTAATATAGGTTTGCATTATAAATATAAATTAATATATAATATATAGAGTTTTGAGTTTATTGTCCACGAGACGATACCCGTACTTGATATGGTATATTGTATATTACTAAAAATTCTTACTAAATGTTTTCTTATAGGTTGAAAATGGTTTTTTTTAATTCCAAACCAACTCAGCACATTTTAAATCATAAAAGCTTTGACATAGTTTCCCAATTCTAAAAGGATGGAAAGGAAGGGTATCAAAGGCAAGGCGCTCCACGTCTTTACGGTTAAATGTAATATTCACACCTGTGTAATGAGAATTTCGGGATTTTGTGAAGAGCATAAACGTTTCCCAAAGCCATTTTCAAAGACAATTGAAATTTTAAGATCATTACAGGAAAGGTTCCTAGCGAGCTTCCTAATTAGTAGTGGTCTAATTACATATGGATGGTTTCCAATCATGGCTTAATGAAACTTCGGATAAACATCAGCTCTTTAAAAACAATGCAAATGCATTGCATTTGGTTTTTTCATATTTTTGACTTTCAACGTAAAATTTAGCATATCTTGATAATAAATGAATATTTTTGCATATTTTGAAGAAATTGTTCACTTTTTTTATTATTGTTTTGAAAAAATTAACAACAAAAGAGAGTTTTTGGAAAAATGTTTCTACTTTCATAATAAGAATCATGTCTGGAACCTGGTCAATATTTTTCTGAATCACTTTTATTTATCTTTGCTAACAAATAATTTTTATCTTTAACGATTGGAAATTTAAAGCCTATGATGTTGACTTGTGATCAACGATGACTTTTGATAAAAACACAGCTAAAACGTAAAATAGTAAATATTTCTTATTTAATTTGAGATACAGAAAGCCTTGAAGTCAATAAAAGGAGAATGTGACACTTTAAATAAAATATTTATTTATAATAGTAATATATTTATTTCGCATTACATAGAAATTACAATAGGGGAACATTCTATATTTAGTTAATCCAATAATTCAGTTTTTACATATAAAAGAATGATAAACGTTGCAAGTGTTTTTATACCAAATGTACTAGAATTCGTTCAACGTTTATTTAAATGTACAGCTTAATATTATTGGAACATAATTATTAAGGGTCAATTTTATCATTTAATTCCGCTATTTTTTCTTTTAAATACTCTATTTTATTCATATTCCACTTACTTTCATTCTTATTCATAGTTTCATAGGCATTCAGTAATTTAGTTTGAATTGTCAATTCCATTCCAAATTGGCCAGTTTTTTCATATCCTAATGCTAGGTATTCACACGTAATAATCTTTCTTTCAGGATAATTTGCAGAATCAGAATTTACAAACTGAAGAACTTGTTTCAACAATTCAATCGATGTTTTAATATCATCATTATCGTATAGATTTACAGCATTATATTGAATTATTTTAAAAGCTATATCTACTTCTTCTATGCATTTGGAACTGATGACTTCATTCAGTAGAAACAGAGATTCATTATACTTTTCCTGTGAAAACAAGTTAAATGCTGTAGCGTTTTTTACTCGAAGAGTTTGTATATGTTCTTCACCAAAAATGGTTTTATAATACGTCAAAACTTTTTCTAAGTCCGGTAAAGAGAACGTATGGTAATTTTTAAAATTTTCAATCAATCTAAGAACCTTATCACGGGATAATTGAGGCACATTTTCTGTTACATTTACTATTAATCGAAGTTTAATTCTTACTATGTTTGTGCAAAGATACTTCAAATACTCGTCGTCCCCTCCCTGCTTTATTGCATACTCTTGGACATGTTCAAACAGGTCTAATGCGTTTCCTAATTCGCCTGCGTTTTCATACTCTTCTGCAAGCAGTTCTTTGATTTGATTTATGGCGTTTGGATTACTTTGGAACGTAATTCTCCTAGTTTTCAATAATTCTTCTAGCACGTCTTTCTTATTACTTTCAAAACGAGCATTTTTTGTAAGCGTGTTCAATGCACTTCTGTATTCACAACTATGATCTGAAATCAATACTTCTCTGCATAGTAAAATGCACTGGTCTTCACTAGTAGTCAAAAGTTTGCTAGCTAAAGCATTTTTTACTTTAACAGTTAGCAGGTGGTCACCTAAATAAGTTTCATAAATGTCAAGAGCTCTTTGCAGCCCGCGTGAGGAAAATACGGCGTAGTCAACTTCACTAAATTGCTTTAAGATTTCATCCTTCGAAATCTTACTAAACTCAGTAAGTTCTAGTGTTAACTCAGATATTTTGGAAATGTAAAAACTCTTGGATTTTGAAAAAACCGCTTTAAACAGATCATTCGCTCGTCTGTAGTAATCTAAGGCTTCCTTTAATTCGCCATTAACGTGAAGTGATTTTGCTAATAATACCATCGTTTTAATTTTTTCATGCAAGTTTTCATTAAGATTGATGTTTTCTAATTGAAGAACGTTTACGAGCATGTCGACTGACCTGCGTTTCTGCCATTTCCTATCACGGCTTCTCCTTATGAGATCAATTGTCTTGAAAGCGTGATGATGCTGTTTGAAACAATTGGAGCTAACTATCTGCAGACATAATGTAAATGCTTCAGAAAATTTACCGTTTGTGTATAAATTTCTTGCAATTTTACAATTAACTTTGAAAAACACTTTGTCACTGTTACCAAAATGTTTTTTAACTATTTGCAAGGCTTTTGTATTAGTTAACTCTTGCAACCTTTCAGCTGAAGCTGAATAATGACTATCACTAACCTCATACGCTCCCGTCTCGATGACTTCGTTAGTTACTGTATTATACTTGCCAAAGTCACCACTGACAAAACACCACAATAATAGTTTTTCTAGCAGTTCTACTTTTTCTTCCCTACTGTAATTTACAGGGAAATTGATGTTTTTGAAAAGTATTTGTGCGAATTCAATCGCGCAATCAATTCTATCTTTGTTAAATAAAAAGTCGAGCATGTCAAAACATTCTGTTGATTCTGCAAATTTACATTGGAAAGCAAAATTACAAACTCTAATTACATGTTGTATATCATTCCTTTTGAGCTCATTAAATTTTGTGTGATTTAATTTAGTCCAAACTAGTAAAATGGCATCAAAAAGCTGTTTTGGGTGTTCAAGATTAGTAATCTTATCTCTAATTACTTCCTGTACTAATGGATGAATACTAAAAATTTGATCACTGAGACCTTTAGATTCTATTGTGACAAGGGAGTAAATAAATAGCATATCAAATCCTTCTTGGAAGGCTATTTCTTTATATAATTTTTCGCAAATTTCTTGTACGAAATTAATATCAATTTGATCTGGTTCTAAGTATGCTAACACGTGCAAAATATGAATTGCTGATTCATCAATTTTCGCAAACGTCATATCCCAAACTACTAGCGTTGTCTTGTTGTATTCATGGTCAATTTCACTTAGCTTAGTGCTTAACATCATGGGTTTGCTTTCTTGTTTCTTAAACTGTGCTACATAGTCTGAGACACTATAATTTGTGGTCTTATAAGAACTTATTCTTTGCTGTTTAATGTATGCTATAGCTTGTTGCAAGAATAGAGGATAATTTACTAAATTGCATAGCTCAATAGCTTCACTTTCAGAGACGTTGTCAAGTGAATCTTGTAGCATAGCTATTACATCGTTTGTTTCGAGTACCGAGAGTTTAATTATTTCACCTGCAGTACCCAGTAATAGGCTAGTTCTACTTGTAACAATTATGAATAAACCTGTGTAATTTTTGATCGATTTAAAGATCTTTTTTACTTCGTCATATTCGTCATCAACATTGTCGACAATGACTAACAAACGATGAGAGTTCCGTATGATTAATTTCACAATAGAATTAAAATATGCTGAAGTCTCGGCTGAAGTTTTACTGGAAATTCCTAAAATGTTTGCAAGTTCTAGAACCGAATCGCGCAAGGTGTTTTCAGTCTCACCGTGCAACCAGATCCGACTGATACATGCACCATTTGAAGTGGGGATAGTATGAGCAAATTTCTTACATAACTCTGTTTTGCCAATTCCCCCTAGTCCACAAATAAGAAATATTACATTTTTGTTGGAATTAAAACAATTCCTTAGTTTCTCGAGCTCTTTTTTTCGTCCGCTGAAGTTGGCATTCAAAGCTGTAATTCCATGTGTTACAGGCAATTTTATCTCTTGCGGCGATAGTTGAAATGTATTTCCAGCATCAAACGTATTAAATTGTATCCCTAAACATTTATTTAGTGTTTTAATAAGTATTTTCAGTAAAATAATGTTACGTTCATTTGATGTTTTTGAAGTTGCTATACCTTTTTCATTGGATCCATTCTTTGTGGCCTTGATGTATTCCGTTTGTCCTTGACATATGTTATTTCTTCGCAGAACCACATTTATTTTCAATTCTGATTGGACAATCTCGTTTCCGGCCGTGTTACAAAATTTACAATTAGGCGTAAAAGCTTCTTCTGTTTCTTCCAAACTTTCAAACTGATCTTCAAGTTCAACTTTTTAAAAAATACTGAGTTAGAATACCTTTCAAAATATTTTAAAAAACCATAACCTTTAGGATTAAGGATACTGGCAGTTTCTCTGTCGTTATTTTCTCATCAAATAGAACTAAACATTCCGTGTTTAGACTAAGCTTGTTTTGTTAATTCACAGCTATGAAATTCGGTAGAAACTAGATGTTTGAAATTTAGTATTGCAAATTTTCATGTAATACATTGAAACAATCGAGACCTTTAAAGAACCACAAAACCAAAATAAGCTTGAAGTGTTCTTTTAATGAAATTTAAACTTTCTTATAACAAACAAAGAATTCATATCAATCCATTGCACCCAAATTCAAAATAATATTTTAATATTTCGAATTTGGATATAATGTATGCCTTCCGGTTGAAAAACATGTTTGAGATGTATTTATTAAAACAGTTTCAAATTTGAAATACTAGATAGAACATTTTAAAAAACATTTCACTATAGAAAGTTTTAGAATGTTAACAAAATCGCAACATACTGCATAGAAAACTTCAAAAGATGAATAAAGATTGCGCATCACACAATTGCGCAGATTTTTATGTCCTGCATTATCCATATGTTTTAAAGTTTCTGTTCACAGGACTAAATATAAATTTCCGTATAGAATTATGACTTACCAGCAAGGGTTAGAAATCCGAGAAGTCTCAATACTTTGCAAAGATCGTTAATATTTTTGTTCCCATAAGTTGCTATCCAGGTGACAAGTATACACTCGAAAAGTTGGTAAAACGATAGGGTCCCATTCCTCAAGCCATTTTCCCAGACATATCCGTCGGATCCTGACAGACCTAATTGATGATAAAATCTCTTCCAATTCTTAACCAGCAATAAGTCTTGAACCAGTAACCTTGTTATTTCAGATATTTCTGTAGAAACTTTCACACTTTCCATATTATGTTTTTAGAATTTTCAATACTGAAATGAATATACTTTTTTGTATTTGAAGCTGAGGTATATTATTATTCAGACTTTATATGGCATCCAATAGATTAGAAATGAACTGTTGCCAGTCAATGCATGAGTGGTTATATTTCAATTGGTAAGTGTAATCTAAAAGATAAAAAGAGTGTGAAAGATAAATATTGGGAAGAATTTTGTTTATTGTAGAATGTTTTGCATATTGTTGACGATCCCACGTTAACCAAATATTTACAAGTGTAGCCAATGGCTCTTAATTTAGGGTATATCTTTTTACTTAATTATGTATGACATCCTAGGCTATTCACTTAGTAGTATAAAATAAATGAAATGATAAGTGTATATAATTGAATGGCATACAAGGTAAAAATCGATGATGTTGGTTCCACTCTTTGCATTTATGAATCAGGCAGGATTAATACATTCTATGGGTGGAATTCTTGAAATATGTTGTGCATTGTCGATAAAGATGGAATAATGTATGGGTTTAACTAAATTGGAGAAATGGAGTATTAATTATCATATGGGATGAAAAAAAACAAGATAAGTGATAGACGAAAAACCGTAGTATAATTAAAATGTCGGGATTGAATAATTTTTTCCATTCTATTAATTCTACAGTACGAGTAAATGTATACGTTGCAGTCCAATATTGGACGTCTCGGATATATCCAATACTGCCTAGGTCATGTCATATTGGAAATTTTTCTCCAATTTCATAAAAATCTCAATTACTTTTTTATCTTTGAAGAATTTTTTTGTCCATATTAGTGATATCTAAAGGTGCTTGGTCCTGTTGTTCTTCTGCGGTAGAGCCTATACGTATTAATTGAGTTTTAATGTCAGAAGCAATAAGGCAACGCACAATATGTATTTTGTTAAGTATTCACTCATAATGCAAGCTTTTAAACTAACAAGGGAAGTTTCACTTATCATACTTAAATTTTGACCCTGTATTTTTTCTATAGGTAGAACAATTAATGAAGATTTCAAAATTAAATAGATTATCGGCACAATTTTATTTGGATGCTGTGCAGAAGTTTTTTAAGGGAGCGGGTTGGACAGTCTTGGGCATAAAGGCATTATATTTTACATAACGAAAGACAAGTAATTATGTAGCTATGCAAAAATTCATTCCTTCATGCAAAATTTACCATGCAAAATACCGTCGTTATACCCAACTCCCTTCCATAAAAAATTTCTACACAGCGTTCACATAAAATTGTGCCGATTATCTATTTAATTTTGAGATCTTCATTAACTGTTCTACCTATAGAAAAAATACAGGCTCAAAATTTAAGTATGATAAGTGAAACTTCCCTTGTAAGAATACTCCAATCTCGAGTCAATAAACTTCGTTATCCAAAAAGCAAACAAAGTGAAGTGTGCACAAACGATACTCACTAACAGAGCTGGGTAGATTACAGGGGTCTGGGGTTTAGATTACTATTACAGATTACATTTTCGAAAACCTAGATTACTGATTACAGTTTCCAAAACTCTAGATTACAGATTACAGATTTCTTTTTGTCCTGAAACGTTAGATTACAGATTACAGATTTCTTTTTGCCCTGAAACGTTAGATTACAGATTACAGATTACTTTTTGCCCTGAGACTTTAGATTACAGATTACAGATTACAATAATCTGATTACATTTTAGATTACAGATTACAGTTTTTTTTAAATTTTGCTAATTGCTAAACGAAATCAATAAATATGATTCGTGCGGTTATTTTAATTCAAAAAATTTTGTTTTTTTTGAAAAACGAATCATTATGGCTCGTTTAAAATTATCGCCTAAATGATTTGAATCCATATAATTTTACTATAATATAGTTCCGACGAAAATTAATTTACTGTGACTTAAATTGCTACATATTCACTTTTTTCTCATTGGAAAAAGTTTTCATTTAAATAAATAGTACTGTACTCAGAAATTGTAAGTTTTCTCTGTTGGAAGTGGAGCACCATATTATTATGAAATTATATAGTATATGATTGTTAAAAATGTACAAATTAATGGTGTTAAAGGTGTTAATTTTGAATTTTGGAAACAATATCAAACAATTTTATGATAAATAAGAGAAAATGTAATCTGTAATCTAAAAAGTAATCTGATTACTTCTGCCGACTCTGGCTTAGATTACAGATTACAGATTACTTTTATAAAATTTTGAAGTTTAGATTACAGATTACACAAATGTAATCGATTACAGTAATCAGATTACAGTAATCTGAGATTACCCCAGCTCTGCTCACTAATAACTTTCATATTTATAACGTATACACGAATGCGTTTTATTTCAGAAATATTGTTAGTCTTGATAGCAAATGAATATTTAGGGTAATACATTATTAAGGAGCGTCAGCTCATTTATGGTTTTCACTGCGTCCATCTGTCTGGTGTCTGTCCGTCTGTCCGTCACACCGATAACTCAAGAACGGATTGAGATATAGGGACGAAACTTGGTACACATATTCTAGACCTCCATAGGTTGGATAAGTTACGAGATGGGCCATGTAAGACCACCCACAAGGTCACAATAAAAAGGTCAAATTTCTGACCCAATGTTAAAGATAGGGAAAAAAATTTTTTCGTAATTCCTTCTCCTCCACCACCGCATGCTTTCTATGAAGCATAGGCACCCAAAAAAACACTCCCAAACAGAGTTGGGCAGGTTGTACTATAGCACAGAACAGCACAGCACAGTCATACAACAAAAAATCTTCGGCACAGAACAGCACAGCACAGTTATACTACTATAAATCTTCGGCACAGAACAGCACAGCATACCTATTCTCTAAAATATTTTAGCTCAGCACAGCACAGCACAATTGCATTAAAATTAAAATACGTTTTAACACAGTAAAGTAGACCGAATTTTTTGACAGAATTTTAAAAAATATTACTTAATTCATTGTGCATTTAAAAAAATTAAACTGTGAATTATTCATTATTGGATTTTTATAAAAAGTGGTAATGAATACGATTGGAAATACAAAATACATACACTTGAAAGCTAAATATTCATAGCCATCATAGCACTTGAAAAAGGAAGCATTTGGGCCGGAAAATGCAAATGTATTTTAAATACATTTTTGTATTTTGAAGTTTAAAATACAAAATTTACACAAATGTTTTTTAAATGCATTTTTGTATTTGAAACTCAAAATACAAAATATACACAAATGTATTTTAAATGCGTTTTTGTATTTGAAGCTCAAAATATAAAATTCACAAATTTACTTGAAATTCTGTAAATTTTACCCATCGCTGACAACCATCATATTCATATGTACCATAAATATAAAATATATTCTGCCTGTTTTTGCTGCATCGTTGGCTCAACAGAAAAGATTATGAACAGAAACACCATACATTTCCAATGCCAAAAGAGCAAAGTAAATGCACATATTACACATGCAGAATGTTAATTTGATAAAGCACAATTCAGCACAGCACAGTTACGTCTCGAAATAAAAAAGCACAGTTCAGCACAGCACAGTTGTGTCTCCATATAAAAAAGCACAGTTCAGCACAGCACAGTGACCGTCGAAAATTGCTGTGCGGCACCGTGCGATACAGAAAAGCACTGTGCTGTGCCCAACTCTGCTCCCAAAGGGGCAAAATGAGATTATGGGTTTTAATGACACACATGCATAGGACAATAGGTATTAACATTAAACAAGAACCCTTAAGACCTTAACCACACCCCCAACAGGGGAAAATGAGATTATAGATTTAAATGTTAAGGGTGTTTAAGGGTTTTTAAGGGTACTTAAGGGTACTCAGGGGTTTCTAAGGGTACTTAGGTGTTTTTAAGGTGGGTACGTGAGGGTACTTAAGGGTACTTAGGGGTTTTTAAGGGTATACGGACTGTGTGTCACATATTGTGACGGACTGTGTGTAACATCTTGTGACGGACTGTGTGGCTCATCTTGTGACGGACTGTGTGTCACATCTTGTGACAAGGGTACTTAAGGGTTCGTAAGGGTACGTAAGGGTACGTAAGGGTACTTAAGGGTACGTAAGGGTACTTAAGGGTACTTAAGGGTACGTAAGGGTACTTAAGGGTACGTAAGGGTACTTAAGGGTACTTACGGGTACTTAAGGGTTCTTTAGGGTACTTAGGGGTTTTTAAGGGTACTTAAAAGTTCTTAAGGGTACTTAAGGGTACTTAGGGGTTTTTAAGGGGACTTAGGAGTTCTTAAGGGTACTTACGGGTACTTAAGGGTTCTTAAGGGTACTTAGGGGTTTTTAAGGGTACTTAATAGTTCTTAAGGGTACTTAAGGGTAATTAGGGGTTTTTAAGGGGACTTAGGAGTTCTTAAGGGTACTTGAGGGTTTTTAAGTGTTTGTAAGGCTAATTTAACGTTCCTTATGGTACCTTCTGGTTGCTAAGGGTAATATTAAAGTTCCTTATGGTACCTTGTGGTTGCTAAGGATAATATTAACGTTCCTTATGGTACCATATGGTTTCTAAGGGTAGTTTATAGTTTCTAAGGGTAGTTTATGGTTTCTAAGGGTACTAAAATGGTCACAAGCTCAATTGTGCTGCTCTGACGCTCCTTTGTTACACCATTTACTAAGGTTTATTATTTATTTTATTAAGTAGCGATGACTACTTTATGAGAATGGTATGTCTGTCTGTCCGTCTGTCAGTCTGTCTTTCAGTGCGATAACGTCTGAACGGTCTGACATATCGTCTTAAAATTTAGTACACATATTCTGGACTCCCATAGCTTGGGCAAGTTCGCAGATGGGCCCTGAAGGACCACCCTCAAGGTCAAAATAAAAAGGTCAAATTTTTTAGCCAATCTTTAACATTGGGAGAATTGTTTTTTTCTAAATTGCTTCTCCTCCACCACCGCATGCCTCCTATGAAGCCCAAGGACCCCAAATATACCCTTACGGACCCCAAATATACCCTTACGGACCCCAAATATACCCTTACGGACCCCAAAAATGTCAAATTTTTTGACCTAATGTTAAAGGTAGTGAAAATTTTTTTTTGTTATATTGCTCCTCCTTCTTCATTGCTTTTTTCTATGACATATACACCTTAGCATCCGCAATTTTAACCCTAGCCACCGCCTATTAGAACATAGCAACCGCACTTTGGGACCTAGCAACCGCCATTTTGACCCTAGCAACACCATAAAAGTAAATGAAATATTGATTCTATCGCTACTTGGTTCTACCATTCACAATAGTTTATTATCTCAGAGCTTTGTGAAAAATGTTGTCCATTGTATACACGAGTAGATAAAGCATATCGGATTAGTTTAACGACTGATAGTAAAGCTTAACATATGCAAGAGTGAAGTAAATATTTAATCATTTAGGTAATAAAATTACTTTGTAACATGAACAATATGTACCAAAAATGTTCGCACTAACTTTTAACTATAAATGTCTGAATTAAAAAGAGCGGAAATTAATAAAGCTCGACAAAAAATAAAATATTTGGAGTTTGAAAATTAACTTTTTGAAACTACAATATGGCAAGTGTTGATATTTCATCGGAGTTACATAATGTTGTAGAATTATTAATTCAAAAACCAATCCTGTTGTCAAGATGGATGCAATTGGCGGACAAGTTGGATATGTCAATTAGTGAAAGGATAGTTTTGGAGCGGGGAATCAGAAACGGAACTCAATCATATTACGGACTTTTCTCAGAAATTCTCCAACAGTGGGTTGCAAGATGTTGAAATCCAAATCTGAAAGATTTAATGCGGGTCTTAAAAGAACTGAATTGTTATAGTGTTGCTGGTATGTTATTGTTGTTTATATAAAATATAATTAATTTAGTCTTATGATAAAAAACAACTTGAGAGTTTGTAGAAGTAAGAGATTGAAACACTAGTACGGTTTTTGGCATAGTAATTTGAAGCTTTTACAGTTATTCTGTGTAAATCTATTTTCATTAACTTCTTAAACACTTGCGGTGAACCCTTATAATTGTCTATCTTTTTCTACTACAATTTGCAATGATTTTAATATTCAAATTTAAAATTATTCGTACACGGTATGGCTTACAAAAAGACATGTACCGTAAAACCCGAATTGGAGGCCCCCCAAAATAGAAGCCCCGCTTAAATATAGCCCCACCCTTTGGTTATTGTATTTTAGAATAAGTACCCCCCCCCACCCCCGAAATAGAAGCCCACCCTAAAAAATTCAGACATGCAAAAAATACATTGTCTAGATGGTTGAAGGTTTCATAATCGTACTTGCTTGGACATATGTACTAAAGTTGCCTAATATCTACATCCTTGCACAACAATATCGAATGAAAGGCAGTTTAATTCGATTTACCCTCTTTTTACTGTAATATTATCCAAATTAATACTTTTTCAATAATGCTTTCAGCATTTTGAGTGATTTTATATATGAAACTTGAAACAAGTGCTCCCTCGGAATAAAGGCCCACCCCGAAATGAAAAAATAAAGCCCCATGAGGTTTTAATTCGAGTTTTACGGTACATTGATTGTAACCAAACCAAACGTTACGAAAAAATGTTCACGATTCAAATGCACTATTCTAAATAAAATTGAACAACTGAATTCACAGTGCTATTGTCCATAAGTTGTCTTTTAACAGTTGTATTTTTCGATAATCTTGCGATAAATTTGACGTTTCTATAATGAGTCTAAAAGCTTAATTTTGCAATTATCCATTACGTTTTCCTAGTTAAAGAGAACGCTTTACTCCTAATTTTGATTATTATTCAAGTAAAGTTAGTTTTTATGGTCTACAATTCATCCATATCATCAATATCTTTAAATGCAAAAATTTAAATACAAGAATATTCAATAAATCCTTATTGTACAGAGGAAATTGAACACAAGTTTGGGATTGGGAAGCAGGCATTGTCATTTTCTTCAAATCGATTGGAAACCGAGAAAAGTAAATGCTTATCATTTGCAAATGCTGTTTGGAATCATTTAAATTATTATGCGTCTGTATACCAGTTACTCCGCCCGGGCCTACAGCATGCTCCAAAGATGTATTGCAAGAGGAATTTCCTACTTATAATGTTGGTAGTAAATACGCTAAATTTGAACAAGAAATAGGTGGGTCTTTACCGGAATGCCAAGGAATTATAGAGGATTCGAAGTTTTTAACTGATCAGAAACCGTACATTTCAAAAGGTTTAGTAACATTACGTCTGGTTAGTGCTCGGCTTCATTCCATTCGAGACAAAAATTTCCATTCAAATCCAGAATTGAATGAAAAGCCGTCATTTAATTCAAGTCGATTCCATTCAACAGTTGGCATGAATGGAATTCACTTTGCATTGAATTGAATGGAATTGAATGACTTTTCAAACCAAGTTTTGGAAACATCGTTAAACGCATATAAAAAATTATCAGTTCAAAATTAACATTTTTTATGTCGGTTTAAATATGCCCACAAACTCAAACATTAGGTAAGGTGCAACTTTCGATTCGGGAAAAATTTTGCGACATATTTTTAGTTTATTCTAAATTTTTTGGATTTCAATTCCATTTAATTCGAAGTTTCCAATTCTATTCCATCAATACTCGGAATTGAATGAATTCATTCAATCCAACTTTCATTCTGTACAATATTTTGGTGAATGGAATGGAATTGAATTGAATGGAAAAAGACTCATTCAGACTCGAATGACGCCGAGCACTACGTCTGGCAGCCTAAAAAACCATACGAAATAACAATATCGATTGAACTTATCTACTCGTATTTATAGAGACGCCGAACCAAAGAATTGTTCAACAATCGGATGAAGGAATACCTTTTAAACGAGATGCGACATTTTACAATGGAAATTACTTTTATCTATCTCCGCAAAAAATACATTGGCCAATCACACATCGTCGTTGAAGAGTCAGAAGGTGATAGGACAATTTGCTGGAAATAGCAGAATGTGTCAGGTTGAATTGCTGGAAATGGCAGAATGTGATAGGATAAACTGCTGGAAATGGCAGAATGTGATAAGTGTAAAATCCATATTTTTCAGGAGAGCGAAAAAACTTCGAGCAAGTCAGTAATTTGGATCACAATTTTATTCAAAACATTTTTGAAGCTATGGGTTTAAATAATTATCAACACAATTTCATTAATCATTTCGTGACAATTTAATTAATCATTTCATTACAATTTAATTTAGTAATTATTGAGAATTTAAATAATTATTATTATTTAATAAACCATTTGACTAAAATTTAACTAGCAATTTGATTCAAAATTTAACTAGACATTTGATTAGATTTTAATTAGCCATTTAATTAGATTTCAATTAGGTACTCACTTCAGTCGTTTAATTAAAATTGCGTTAATCATTTCAGTCAAGCTTAAAATTCATTGAATTAAAACTTAATTAATAATTTAAAAAATTTTATTACCATTTTTAGCAATTTAATTAAATGAAGGTATTCTAACCAATAAATGGATGGCGTTAGATTCTTCATTAGGCGTCCGATTTTTTGGGTAGATTATTATAAAATGCATGGAATTTCGGAGGTAAGACAGATTTCAGATCCTGTAAATCTTTGTACTTTCTTTGAGTAATGCTCAAGCGAGATTTATGCAATTTTGGGAATTCGATTGATAACGGAGACTTTTTATGAGTGCTAGGAATCGGTGACCATGGTTCATCTGAGTAATCCAGTTTAAAAAAAATCGAACCAGATGGATCATATTTAATCATCCGAATGTTAGTTACACACGGGTCACCGGCTTTGTTGCCAGGTCTTATGGATGCATACCTCTGATGCTTTTTTATTGAAAAATCTCGAAAATAATCATGGGACAACAAATTCCCAACATAAGGATTTGTCGCCCGAGCATCGTTTGATATTTTCAAATAATCTTCAGGAATGTGAACAGTCTTGTTTTTTAATTCTGCCTCAATAGCACTATGAACAGAATCACATTCCATCTGAGTAT
>JAQFZZ010000604.1:0-16031 GCA_034696405.1 Isotoma caerulea
ATATAGTTCAGTAGGGGTGGTGGTGGGTTTGTGAGTATGTTTGCTAGACTTACATGAGGGTGGGGATCAAAATCGTTATTTGTTTTCTTTTTAGAGCCTTAAGGCCTTTAAGGCGTCACCCTGACAGTCTTTGAACTTAAATGGATCACAGAAGATGATAAAGATTCGAATAGTTTAAAAAAATATATATTGTAAAAAGCATAAAAATTGAATGAAGAAGTTAAATCTCTATTAATATCTCGAAGACAAATGAAAAAAAAATGAGAAAATATCATATCGGCATGGTGTTAATTCAAATGCTGAACAATCATGAAAAAGCATCGAATGAATAAACATGCCTTTGAAGTTCTTCATATTTTACATTCAGATTGATATAAAATGTTAATTGCTGTCAATGTCAAGAAAACAATCCCATTTAATAGTGAGTCACAAACGTTGTTTCAAATAATATGAAAGAAAAATGATTAAAAAATATCATACAATGAAATATTAAGTTAACTGTTCAAATTAGATAAATAAAAATGTATTTTTTTGTGATTTTTAAATATAAGCATGTTGGATGCTTTCTTTTTACTTTTTTGCTTTATAGGTTCTCATGTTGCGACTATTTTTCTAATTTTTCTTACTATCCTATATTGAAACAGTTGCATATTGCAAAAATAGTGCATGCATTCTATTCGGAGTTTCGTATATCGATTGCGATTGAAATGTATATAGAAGATTTCAAGTCCGATTAATGAGTAATTCCGTTTCATGTACTCGAGTACTAAATGAAGTGTTCAAGACAAATGAAAATATCAAGAACCACAGGAGTAGATTTTTTACATACAGAAAAAGAAATAAAAAGCTTTTGCTAACAATACGAACACATATGGAACAGAGTACAATAGCCAATTTTCTTTTTTATTTGCAAAGAGGAAACGAAATGTCTGTATAAATTTCAATATACGGGCAATTTCCTCGTTTTCCTATTCTAAAAAAAGCTTTTATTGTTTACCATTTGAAAATTTTCACCCGATAGGTAAACATAAAAGCGTGTGGAACAAATTAGCTCTTTTTTATGCCAAATTTATTCTATTGGACTCCAACGAACGGTAAGTAAAGCTACTCTCCAATCTCCACTCCACTACGTAAATGCTTCTCTTATAGGGGACTCTATTATTTGAAAATAATTGTAACAATAACTTCTGATTGTTTTCTTTATTTTAATTTAATACGAGTAAGTGGTTGTGTCAGTAATTTAAACAGTAAATTTAATTATTTTTCCTTTACTCAGTTTTTGTTCTCCTGAGACTTTTTTACGCATTGGTTTTAACTAATACAAATTCAACTTTATTGGCTGTGTGTACTAAGCTAGGATTTTTACCAGTCTGTTTGGTTATTTACCCTTCGATATTTTCCAGAGAAATGACTTTGAATAAATTTCAATGTTTTCAATATTAATTCACCTGCCCAATTCAATATTTCTAAATTGCTTGTCCAACTCTTATTAATTTTGTCTTTAAATCTATGAAAAAAATAAAAGCATTCAAAGTCACCGAGGTATGAACGATTTTAAGAAGTCTTAATACCTAAATGAATGATATGGAAATGCAAGTGATACGAATTAAAGCCAAAAAATGATTTCATACTTCAAAACGGACTGAAATATAATTTCACCTTAGAGGCAAGTCTGTATTATTTCAAAAGAAAGCTTGTCGTTTTTTTTGAAGATATTTTTAACATACATGAGATAATGGAGGAAGTACTAAAGAGATACTTTTACTATTACAAGGGGTGAAAGCAATAAAAAATGTTATATTTAGCCATAAGTCCTTTTCTAGGTAAAAAAAAGGTATTCATTCCATGCAGGGTGTAGGTAGGCTTTTAACATCCTTCTTACGGTATAGAGGTAAGTAGGTAGGCTTAGTCTTGGACTGGAATGAATTTCGAAGTAAATGTAGAAGAAGCCTATGTGTCCAAAAGGGTAAATTTACAACCATTAGGAAATTTCATCTGTGGTTGTGCCAAGCCCATATAGAATGACGTGAGATGACATTCACTCGCAAATAAATTTGGAATGATTGCTCTAGACAATTTTCTTTATCTAATGCTTTTTACTTTCTTCACAAGGAAATACGCCCATTGTGTAAGCTTCCGGTGTTATCGATCACTCTTATTATCAGTACATTACTGTCCATTCCTTTGATGAAAATGTGTGTCCTTCTTCTTTTTATTCCTATATTGAGAAAAGTTCCAATTTCCGTTTGTAATAAAAATGAACTTGTTGTGTACACACAAGTGTTTTCTCTAGAAGCAGTATGCATTTTCTCTACTTGGTTTCCGGCCTTCACAATTTCTAGATTTTTATTTCATTAAAAATAGTATAATACTTTTGGCTTTGTGTGAAACTGGTTAAATTCGGTTTTTAAAATTGCTGAGGATATTTTTTAACTGAAAAAAAAACTTTTATACATATACTTGCTATACATAGCAAATGAACAATCTAAAACTGTTGTAAGAAAGACCCAAGGGAGTGTTGAAAGTTAAAAAGAAAGATCGCTTTCAACGCTGAATGACTTTACAAGTTACGTTGGTGTAAATGTCTTGGACTTTTTACACAATTTGGGGATGTAACTTTAACCAACATTATTAGAATTACCTTACATCGTTCCTATTCTCGTGAAATGTTCACGACTTTATTTTTTTAAATGGGGAAACTAAGATGGATATGGAATGGGAAGGTAGAGAGGTTGAAGTACACACACAAGGATGTAATGCACAATAGCCTTAGAAGTGATATTATTATTAATACCTTACTTTAGGCAAATGGAAGAATTGCAATTTAGTTTTTATTGCATTTTCTACTTTCTCTTCATTCGAGTTTTCCTTTGAAAAAAAATGGACTGTCTATAAATTGCCTGTGGATAATAAAACTCTCTTTAAATTATTAAATAAAATATTGTAGCAGTTGTACTTATTTTTAGGAACGCGTTCCAAATAAAATCATAAACGCTGCTATGCTATCTGCAACTGCTACTTGCGTTTTGGAATTATGAAAAACGCTGAATTTTTCAATTTGCAGCGTAATTTCTGCTCGAATGTAAATCTAGTAATGTGTGGATGGATGGATGGAGATGACACAGTCGTCTTATTCATAGAGTGGGTTGTAGTATTAAGAATGGAGCATCTTCTTTTACATGTCCTCCAGGTTTATTGCACCAAAAAGTCTCTTTTTATAGTTCTCATTTTGTCTCAGGTCATTTACTTTTATTTCCACACTTCTAACTTCACAATGTACTGATGTTGAATCATAATGCCCTATCTTAAGGTGAGGTAGAACAACTGTCAAGAAAGTCACAAGTGCATCTCATTTCTTAACCTTTTTCCTACATATTCTTTGAGATGTCTTTTTTTGCAAAGTTTTGTAATGAGATGCATAAACTTGGAAGGTATGGAAGATACTTATCGTAGATGTTGGATGGAACTATAAATATTGTCTGGAGATAAAAAGTTAAAAAGGAATTATTATTCTTCTCCATGCTTTGGGGTTATATTCGGGTGTATTTTTTGAATGGGATTACTTTTGAAATATTTATAATTAGTTTGTAATACCTAAAAAATTGGTTTCATATACTGCTGCAACTCTTTAATAATTAAGGGGGGCTAGAAAAAAATTATATTGTATGGGTTTATTACGAGTAATATCTAAGCAAGCGTTTGAAAAATTCAGCCCTCACTTCACTGACGACCATGAATGATATTTTGACCAAGATGGATAAATGTATTACATAAAATCTTGTTCTGGAAAATATTTTTTGCAGCGTTTTAGTCTCTACTACTAATACACTTGATGGATTTCAGTCCGCCTATAACTTTTCATAGATTAAAATACAAAAGTGAACAGCTACAAAAGTGAAAGTCACATACTATCAAAATTTCGTGATCAATTAAGCAGTGAAATGTCTTTTGAAGGTTTATGGGTATGGAGAGTTGGACGCTTCGGCAGCCGAATGGATTTATACTCAATAGTAATAGATCGCGACTAATCGAGTATCTCATAAGGCGTTAATTTTAAATGACAAGCGTTCAAAATTGCTTTGAAAAACCTGCATCTCAGTGATTCATATTCTAAATGAATGACACATGCGTGGACAATTGGCTGCATCTCAATTAGTTAATTTCTTAAAAAGTGCTTATTATGAATGATACTTAATTTTTCAAATACTGGGATGTTTTTCATCATGCATTATTTTTAACCCAACATTCCAAGAAGGGTCAACTAACGCAAGAATGCCGAACCAAAAATGGCTTGCACAGCATATTTCACTTAATTTACAATCTACAATCTACACTGCATCATAAAGTAGAAACCTTCCAAGAGGTAAGAGATTTCTTTAAGAAGAAACTGCAGGTCGCAACCTAAGTGAGCGTGCGAGGGCGAAGTTCCAGTCACAATTCTCGTTCTTGCATTGCATCCTGGCTTGCACAGAACTTGCAAGCATGCAGTGCATGCACAGTGCAATATGACATGCACAAATAAGATGTTAAGTTGCTCAAGACTGGATGATTATGTTTTGCACTGGTCAGAGTTTGGGTCAGATCACAGCATACAGCGAAGGGAAGCGGTTGGACAGCGTTGGTGCGAATAAATTCAGAATTGAGACATCAAGGAAGCAACGCAGTGGAAAATACGATTATCAAAGTGGTAAGTTTTTTTAAACAATATTTTAATTCATCTTGCTTTATAATTAGTCATTAAGTAACAAAAATTATAGTGATAATTGATTGAATCATGCATGCGTGATTTCCGCAGTACAGATTCTATTAACGTTATAGTAAGTAAATGAAGCTCAATTTGTGTTTGTAATTTTATAGTGTGGCAGCAGTTTCATGAAA
This sequence comes from Isotoma caerulea, assembly GCA_034696405.1. Classification (NCBI taxonomy): domain Eukaryota; kingdom Metazoa; phylum Arthropoda; class Collembola; order Entomobryomorpha; family Isotomidae; genus Isotoma; species Isotoma caerulea. The sequence goes on from JAQFZZ010000604.1 coordinate 4,879, forward strand.
ATGAATACCATAATAAGAAAGAGGACCTTTCCTAAGGACATGAGGAGCGAGACAACTGAAATATCATGGATGATAAAAAATTTCCTTGCTGTTGCTGCAGTAGAAGATAAATTTCGAAAGTTAAAAATGCTAATAAAAGCCGGGGACAGCATTGGACTACCTACCAAATGGAAATTCTTTTTGAAGGCAGACAATGATAAGATTGGTATTTGCTGCGACCTCGTTGAATCACCCAAAGAAGTTAAAGAAGTTTGGGCTAGGTTTGGATTTGAATTTCCAGGACGTGTAAGAGGTAAACGCTTGTAAATTTCTATTTGAATCTCTGTCTATAAATCAATTAAATAATTTAGAGGATATGATAATAATACAATATGCTGTCATTGTCACACATTTATGTGCATTTTTGTGTCTAACCTTTTTAATTACATTACAGCGGAAGACCGTGCTCCAGTGCAGCTGAAAACGGTTCATAAGGGCGTTTTATTCCCCGGTGCAATCAAATCCTTGAAGGATTTTCCAGAAGCTAATCTTACCAATGGGACTTTGGAGATCAAAATAATTTTGACAGTCTACCAAAAAAGTTTCGAATCTCATGAGGCTAAACGGAGGAAGTTTCGTCACCAATCTCACGGTGCAATTACAAATGATTTGCGAAAACTTCTGGAGTCTGGGGAAAATGCTGATCTCACAATTGAAATAGAGGACACTCAGCAGAAGTTGAAGGTACACACGGCCGTTTTAACAGCTCGGAGTCCAGTCTTCGCCCGAATGTTGCAGACAAAGATGGAAGAACGTTCAACTGGAGTCGTTCGCATTGAAGATGTTTCCTACGACGCGATGCAAATAGTGCTCAAGTTTATTTATTCCGGGGAAGTGGATCTGAAATGGGAGAATTTCCCTGAAGAAACTGTCTACATTGCTGATAAGTATGAGTTACTCTTGCTGAAGAAGTTTTGTGATGAAAATATGACCAATGCTTGTAAGCCAGAAAACGCTTGGAATCTTCTGGAGCTTGCGCAACGTCATGGACTGAAAAAGGCTGAAATTGATATTGATGTTTATATTGAAACACACCTTCAGGAAATAATCAAAGCTAAGAAATCAGCCGTGGCCTAGATGGAAAGCGAGAATATTTTGAAATCGAGAAGGTTCTTTTGGAGGATGCCTTAGGTAGGAATGTTTCCTTTGTAGATTAATTTTGGATTATTTAATTAAATTCATCTAAAATATTTAATTACATATTTTAATTTCTAAATTATTTTGACCATTGGGTTAGTTACTTCTAGACTTAATGTTGACGTGACTGCTGTTTTTTTAAACAATTAACACGTCTTACATGTAATTCAATTTGGGTTTGATTAATTGAAAATAAATATATAGTTTTTTTCTATACTGTACATTATTAATTGTCTTCAATAAAATGTAATTTGACCAGATGTAACCAAACGATTAATTCGAGGCTTATTTACTTTCGGGTAGCATACTGACACAGAGGCATAACGTTCATTTGAATTGGCATTCGATTGGTTTTTTCTTTTTCAAAATGATGTTTGCAGGTGGTTTGCAACTTTGGTTCTGCATTATAAATCAAAGCTATATCAATTTTGCTGAAGCATTTTAGCTTTCTTTGAGTGGCAGGAAGGGGCAATACGGTCATTAAGGTTCATATATCTTTTCACAGCTTAGTTTTTTTGATTGATAGAATGACAGAAAATGACGGAAAGGGAAACCACCATACGATCCTAAGTAGTTGGTACGAGGATCATAAATAAGTAAAAGCATCGCTAGTTTTGGATGGACAAGACTTTCAACTTCAAACAATTAAAACCTCATGAGAGTTAAATTATTTTATTTTTATGATATATATGGAAATCATATTTATGTGGTGAAACAAGGGGCAAAATCCAATGTAAAATTGTAGTAAATAAACCATATCAAAACGGACTTAAAAGAAGTAGCGAAAGTACTTGCAGGCCGAACTTTAACTCGAAATACAATTTATTTAAATTACACTTTTTAGATTTATAATTTAGTTTAGTTGTAGCAATAAAATCATTTTTATACCAATAAATCTTCAAACAATAATAGGCACATTTTTATATTGTGAATTAAATTGAGTAATAAAGGAATTAGAATTAATCATCCTCTCTTTACTTCATTTACATTTCCAACATCACACAACAAATTCAATCTTGCTTTGTGCTTTGAAGTTATGATTTAAAAGAGTTAATAGCTATTTTTGATTTATTAAGAAATGAATTAACTATGTTTCCCTTGGTCCACAATGATGAATAATTTTAAATAATTTCATTCGAGGCTGACGACCTGACGAGACGACGAAAGGCTAAATGAAACACGTGGTTTTTTGTAACTCTGTGACAATGTAATAGCAAATATTTCAATTTCTTAAAAATACACATTGAAAAATTATGGTTTGTGCATCCAATATTTTCATGGAGAGTAAAAACATTACTGTTTATTCAACTAGGAGAAAAGTATTTTTTGTCTACTTGAAGACTTCTTTTGTTGAAAACAAAAGACAATTTTCTACGGCCTATTTGAGGATTAAAGTTTCATAATAACGAGCTACGATAAGGAAAGTAGGTTCTTTTTGTTTATTTGAAGAAAGTTCTTTTCTTAAGACTCTAAACTCAAAACTGACATAAATATGGTTGTGGAATAAGGTATATATAGGGTTAGCATTTCCTGTTTGCTATATTTTGTTTTCGTACAATTGTATATAAACTGGAAAGACTATTGTTAGGGAGATTTGTAGATAACTGGTTGTATATTTAGTTTCAACTTTCATAAAATCTCGAGGTAGTTTGCTTTTTCACCCTGGGGTTTCTTATTAAGGGTTGTTTTGATACAGATAGAAAGTTTTTTTTTAATTTTTGATTTTCATGGAATTTTGAAAAGGAGGAAGGAATTGTTCCAGATGTGTTTCTTTGTGTAGGCAGATTTTGTGAGATTTAGTTTTTAGTTAGTTAGACAATTATCTTCGTTTCTTATTGGAGTTTTAATAAAAATGACTTTTTTTGGATATTTGTTTGAATAATTTACCCACGATTAGCTAATGGAATAGTTGTCTTATTTACTTGAGTATTTTTTTATTTTGTTAAAATTTAAATTGCTTTTCTAAACGTGTGTATAGGGTGAAGTTTCCGATTTGTCGATTTGAGAGTGAAAATTGTTTGAGTCATGTTCTTCGGAGGTTTAGTATATACCGATCGTGGTATGCATGCATACAATATATTGATATTGACTTGTGGTACTCTTTCCGCTCTTAAGAATAGGTTTGATTATTATTTACATAAGTAGTAGTACATGTTAAAATAAATGCTTATGACATGCGGTTAAATGCGGTACCTACTTAACTTCTTCGTCCCACAAAACTGACTACGGTCACTATTGATGGCAATAACAATCTAGAGTACAGATGAGAATGATTCCACCTGCTTAGTAATTTTACAGTGTTTTAAAGTGTTCTTATGCTTATTTACATGGAATGAATCTACACGAGCTGAATTGAAAAAGAGTGATCAATTGAAATTATGATTGGAATTTGTTGAGCCTAACACAGGTTTTAGGTTTAAATTATGAAAAAAAAAACGAAACTTTATTTAAAAAGAAAGACGGTTAATATTACATTTGCAGTTTATAAACTGAACACACATTACTTATTACTATAGTATATTACATCGACGGAAAGCATTATAATATTCTACGCTGGGTAAGAAGTTTGGTCAAAGTTTGTTACAAAATGCCTTAGGATTCGTACAAGAGAACGATATCACACACAACAAGGTATAGTCCTTCCTGGATACTCATTAAATAATCATATCAAACCCAAATAGTTAACTTAATGTCTTACAATTAGTTATAATATCTGAGAGATCCAATTGTATTTAACATAGGCTAAAACTAACAAACTTCTATATAATATGTTTAGCTCTAAAAGACATATAATCTACTGGTTAAGTATAATTTAGTTTTAAATTGAATACGATTAGATATTCTTAATTTTTATTATATTAGAAACTTTAATCGATGAAGCATCCTTACCTCTTTCCTTATGCTGCTGTTCTATGTATATTTTTTATGCTTCGAACTGACGTGGTCTTAAAATATGACAATGCCGTATCTGTAATATCTTTTGACATAAATCGGATGAAAAACAAATTTTTTAATTTAGGATTTTGTAAAATATAAAGCAACTTATTGGATTGTTTTTATCCTTAGTAATTTAAAAAATTAAGTAGTGTATAATATAATGTAATAATATGTATTTGTTTTCCCCAACTAAACATTAATTCAAGGATCATTCAATTTATTGAAATATTTTTGCAATTTAACGTTTTTAAAATGTAGGTTGAAATTGAACAATAAATACTATGATGTCAAGTCAACTCATATCAATCCAGAAAATGACAAATAGAAATATTAAGTTGGATTTTATGAACGAAAATATTTACTGTATGAAGCACTGGAATTTTTATATGGCTGTTGTTAACTTCATAAATCTGAAAATGCGATGAAATTAAAATAAAAACAGAGCAAGTTGAAACACAGGTTAAGAATCTACAGTCTCTGATTTCAGGGTTTGAAACATTAACTTTAGAAATAACAAATTATTATGATAATAAAACTACTTGAGTAACATTGAATTCTCTTCAACGAGATAAACTTGAACTGAATTTTAAACAAATTCTCATAAAAATACAGATGCCAGTTGGTATTGAATTTGACAATAATTTTTAAATTTGCATAAAAACATTTTTTTTGTCTTTGAGAATTAACTAACGTGGAAAGTAGGTTAAAACACGGTACAATAATCCCAGTATAAATAGATGCGGTCGAAGTGATAGAAAATCAGTTCAGACTCAACATCTTCTAATCTCTCAACTGAAGCGTCATCCCAATCCCAACCATGTTTTTTAGCCGGTTCTTGGCCTCTGCATATCAGGGCCGTAGCCAGAAAAAATTTCGGGGAGGGTTTTTCCGATCCTGCTAATACAATTTAGCTCCTCCCACGCCCCGCCCCTCCTTATCCCCTCAATGTTATTTTCCGCGTTTCGGGGGGGGTTTTGACCCTAAAAACTCTAATTAAGCTACGGCCCTGCTGCATATAAGTACATTGTAAATTGCAATTTTTGTAGACTACATTATGGACATCGACTTGCAGTTGTTACTGCCATCTGGAAACTCAATTTGTTCACGGATGTGCCTTACGGAAGACATTCCTCACTTTTTAGCCTATTCTCAGCGAATCAATTAATTTAAATCTTTAAAGTAAATTGGAATACAGATTAAATTAATTGTTATAGTTTATTGTCACTGTATTTGACAGTTCATAGAGAGGTGATAGTTTTGACGCTCATTGCACCACCCTTCTAGATATAAGGTCCAGTCCAGGGTCAATTAATTAACAGTTACGAAGGTTGATAAAAGGTTTGATTCTTGTCTTGAGGTGAGGGTGAGAATGGATGAGGAAGCTTTTGGTTTTGGAATCGTATACTGATTGATTTACTATGTATTCAATTTTCAGTTCACTTGACATCGAAACTATAGATGTTATCATCTTATTGCTTATCATTATTGCATATTATGTATTAAGGTAGTTTATTGATAGTACATAGTTTAGTTAATTAAATTTATTTTTGTGTTGGATTTTAGGTGTTGCAGTTTTACTTCATTGCATTAAACTGAAAAAGTCAAGTGGAGGGTGGAAAGTTATGAACATGGAGAAGAAGGAAGAGGAAACTCCAAATGTTAGGCCGTTGGAGTCGGTGTCACCATTGGTAGACGACCCTTATGTAAGCTTAATTATATATTTTGAATTTCCTACACATTGTTAACTGATTGGAATTTAAAGAATGTTTAACCAAACACTAACATTTCCATTTTTCATTATTCTTTTGGAGAGACATTCAATTCAAGAACATTGTATAAAAATTATTTTCTTATTAATAATTTCATTTCATTTCATTAATTAATTTTGGAAATTAGAAATGTAAACGATGTTAATGTTTGAAAGGAATTTATTCATTCTTCGATAAGTTTAAAAGAGGTGAAAGAGATTTTAACCCACGTATACCATGCCTTTTTTCGTTTTTTTTTGTTGCTAACTAATAATTATTTCATTTTTATATTTTCAGTTCTTAAACATGATATTCGGTTACTTGCCACCGAAAGATTTAAAAACCTGTGGCCAAGTCAATTCAACATGGAGATCAACAAGTCTTGTCCAGCAGCACGTGTAATTGTCTTAAATTTTTACTATATCAAAGACAAAGCCTACATAATTTTAAAAACTCTAATTTAACCTGTTCAGAAATACAACAATAATGATTAATTGAACTAATTATTTAAACATTAGATTATCAATAGATTTATTTCAGAGATCAGATAATATGTTGGTATCATAATTCTTGTAACATATTAATACTTGTAATAATATAACTTATGTAGTCGCAGTACAGTTAATACAGTTTATACAGAAGTTATAAAATTAAAGGTTTTTGATTTGATCACTCCGATAAGATTTTTTGTACACTTTTAAATTTGAAACGCATAGACTTGATTTTTTTGGCCGTTGGATCTACCTATCGAGCACTATTGTGATATTGATATTGCAATGTTTAAAAAGTCAAGAGGGTGTATACTAGAATAGGATTCCCATGATTTCGATTTAATACAGGATGCACCTGGTTACTGGTTAATATGGATCGCATATATTAACTTTAACCAACATTGGATTTAAGGTTTACAATTTGCAATTCGAGTTATTTAGAGCACAAAGGGCAATAGAAGCATGATTCTATAATTCTATCAACATTTGGATTATCCATCTACACAGCATAGAATTACAATGAGAAAGTGTGTAAAGGTAAAAGGAATAAAATAAGCTATTAAAAGACACTGTTAAATGATCTTGTTAAAAGTGTAGAACCTAAAACAAGAGCTTTCACCTTGCATTCAGTTGGCCCAACGCGAGTGGGTTTGAACATATAAAAGCAATTTAATTCTCTCGGGGTGATAAAATAAAACTAGAACTTACAGAAGGATAATGGAACTACGACAATGGAAGAATAACACACATACTTGAGAAGACAATATTAAAAAGTAATAACATAATGCCCGTAGTAAAAGTATAACATAGTAGATGTCCAGTGTGGATGAAGTGCCTATGGAAAAATCCTTTTTCTATTTCACTCGGAATTGTTTTCCATTTGGATTGGAGACTCAACAACCGTTGAAAAGTACAAAATAAAATGAGACTATTATTCCATTATCCCTTAAGGGAAAGAATTGAGTCACTTTTGTCAAAGGGGTTTAGTTTCACTCTTTGGATGTCCAGGTGCTGGATAACATAACCTTTTTAACTATTTTTATTTTTTAGTATGGTCCAACTTGTCCGTATTATGAGCTGTTCATACTTTGTGTTTTATGCCTTCAAATATGTCACATTTACCTATTAATTGTATGCGTTAAGATTTTATGAAATTTTATCTGCTTTCTTTTAATCAGAGGTAGATTAAAAATTATGTCTTAAATGAAGCGTGAGATGTGGGTGGCAGCAAAGTTACTAAACCTTGGATACTTGGCTGGCCCATAAGGTTGGATCTGATCGTGGGACACTTTTTTAAGCATCTCCATTTCCACATGCAGGCAGAGAAATACCAATAGTTTTTATATATCAATCTCAATCTCGGTTTTATTTCTTAAACGTGTATAAACATTACAGTAATAGTTTTTCCAATGTTGGACACGTTATGTCGATAAAATTAACTAAATGTAACTATTCTAATAATAAATATTGAAATATTTATGATATAAGTTACAACTACAACTTCAACAGTCCTAAGAAATTCAAATTTTGAATGGAAATCATTCCATCCGATGAAATCTTTCACTTTCATACCAGAAACATGTAATTTGGAACATAAATGAAATTAATTAAGTTTGCTTATCTCTGTACAAAGGCTCTAGAGTGCAGCCCCAGGTATACTAAAGGCTTACGGATGAGATGAGACTGAGGTAATACCTGGGGCAACTGGATACCTAAAAGCTAAAAGAAAGTGAGATTTATGAACGGAACGGTTAGAAAACGGAAAAGGAATTGGCAGACGTTAGTGTCAAGTAGTGTGAGTGGCCTTTCAGATGTAATTAAATTTATTATGGCCACATTCATTAAATAGAGAAGCATGCAATGGAATAAAAGTACAACCACAAAAATGTGCTACTCTTTGCCATTCTGAAATGACCACTTTTATTGCCAAATCCCTTGCCCTTGCATCATTTCAACTTATCCCTTCAAGGTATATACAAACCTGATCAAATTAACAAAACCCCGCAAAACAGCTTTAAAGCACTCTTTTATAATCTCGCAAGCATTGCATTTATCCGGATATTTTTAGTATTAAGACGTTGCTTTAAATGATATTAGTTTGAGTAAGGTTTCGAATATTTTAAAATCGGCAAGACAGAGTCAAAAGTCAGGACTTCTTTCCTTGCTACAAGGGAAATGCTTACTGCTTTCTCCGTGGAAAAATTCATCACTAAAAATGCCACATCACCCAAGCCCTCGAGCCTCTCTCTTAATTTTATACTCCTTAACCTTTATTTATTTCATTGATAAATCTAAATGGTAAATGCTTAAATGACACGATGTGGTGTGAGTGTGTGTACGTGAGTTGATAAGGGTAAAAAGCTAGATTGCCATTTAGTATTTAGTAGCCAGTCAGTTGGCAATAAAGGTATACATAGAACTGTGTGGGATGTTTCATTAAATGAAATTGTGGTCATCCGGATAGCGTGTCACGGATTCCGAGGGTTAAATTGCCTATTTTTCTCATACACTACTCGGATTAGTAACATTATCCTGGTTTCACTTACAACTTTTACAGTTACCCCCACCGAACTATAGAATAGCGTCTAGGACAGCTTGGATTGGCAAAAGAACAAACCTCAAGATTTTTACTTGCTTTTATCTGCACGAGTAAATAGATATAGCACTGACCAATCTTATTTGGGTACCATAGGAAAAGGAATTTTTCCAAGATGCTGTGACTGTGCAACTGATTGAATTAGCTAAGAAAGCAATATACACACAGGTCAATATCACACACAAGTAATCAAAGACAAGTGCCAGGATTTTGTCATGGTGGTTGTTTGGTAACACCCACAGCTTGAGCACTCTCGAATCTAATTCAGTGTGAGAATTGCTTCCAATAAAGGGGAAACGAGTTGATCAAGTCTTAAAGAATGTTTTATGTGCTTTGTCAGATTTTTTTTGTTTGGGACTTATCGATTTGTAATGGTGCTAAGATCACGGAAATAGATAAGAAGATGAAGTGTAATGTAAAGCAAAATTAGCGCTGAGATAACAACTATGTTTTTTTCAAATTGATTAAAAGAATAATTTTATAAATCTAAACGCTTTCATTGTTGATTAAGTGCTGTCAGATTAGTTAGATACTTCATGTGACTGTGTAATAAATAAGTATCGGGGTCTATCCGCTAGTCCGTAAAAAGTATACCGTTTCAACTTGCTCCAATTGAGTCAATTAATATAATATCATTCGACGCGGAATTTAACGGAGAGTCTGAATATGTCGCAACATGGGATGGGGAGGGCAAAAGGCAAATTTCGAGAAAATTGCAAGAAACCGAAATTTCGAAAAAATTAATAAAATCTACTTTTTTCATGTAAGATACGCCAATCGATGCAGAATTTAATGATGATTGTTTTGTGCATATATAAACTGCATATAAGAAAGTTAAAACTATGGGAGCTATTTGGGAAAGCGTTTAATTTTCTATAAAAAACATACGGCAATTTGTATTTGGGTAACTGGGTTATATGATGCTTTATCTATGCAGTGAAATTTTATTAATTTTTGGTAATTTTTTACCCGTTGGCAATATTATACTGCCGCATGATGTTATGTTCTTAAGGTTCGTCGGATTGCATTTCATTCCTTGTCAACGATGCAAATTACATCTTTGCCTTTATGAGAAGTCTGCTTGGGTTCATATAATGTCACAGTAAATTTGCGTCCATTTTTACCTTCTGCAGCAATAGCTATTAATTGCAATACAAGCACGAAATCAAACTGTTATTGACAATTGACAATACCCACAACCTTGAATAGACTATTGTGTACCTAGTTTTTTTCGAATAACTTTAATCTTCTTTTGTTATTGAGAAGAATGATCATTATGTGTATTATTACTTATCAAGAATACTATGCTTTGTTTTCGGTTCGGTGCAGGGCGGGTCTGGAGTCTAGACAAAGTTCGTGGAAGGAAGGCATTCATCAGTGGACTTAAGATTTGTTTGTATTTAAATTGAGTAATATATCATATAGTTGTTTTATTATGTAACTTTTCTCCTGGAATAAGCTAATTGAGTTTAATGGAGTAGAAAAACAAGGCATTTCACTTGAAAATACACGAGTATATATTTACGATGTTAATCATTTGTCAATTTGGGTTCGCAAAGTGTGTCGGATTATGATAGGAAACTACCTAAACATAAAAGGACGAGTGTAAAGATCTCTATATATATTTTTAAAAATACCAAAAGCATACAGCAACATTCAGGGACCTACATTTTAGGCCCTCGTCTCTTCATTCACGGCGTTTATGACTGGCCCAGTAGCGGATCATGAAGTAAGAAGTGATGTGAGTGATATTTGGGATGATATGATACCCTTATGTGATGTATTACAGATATCACTCATCTCATGAGCAAATAGAAAGACAGCCAAGGGTACACCTACATGATACAACTTCCGTGAAAAAATTACAGAAATGAAATATGGGTGAAAAAGATACTTTCATTTCATCAACAGAATTACTTGAAACATAATGCATCATTATGACAGGCGCGTACCCAAGGGGGGGCTTTGCGGGCTTGAGCCCCCCCCAAAGGTCCGGATTTTAACATTGAGAGGATAGGGAAGGGCGGAGCATGGGAGGGGCTTAATAACATTGTAGGGATAGGTTAAGCCCCTTCCATAGCCCGTTTCTGGGTACGCGCCTACATTATGATCATCGTTACATTGGGAGCCGGTCTAATCCAGGACAAAATAAATATGGACACGCGATACATGGACGGGAGAATCTGGACAGAGACAAATGTGGAC
>JAQFZZ010000605.1:0-16023 GCA_034696405.1 Isotoma caerulea
AATAAGAGTCCATCTGATTCATTAAATTTTCCATAAAACTTTGTGATCTTTTCTAAATCGAATCCTAAAACTCGAGACAGTTCCGAAGGTGCAGGTTCAAACAACCCAACGCTGGAGATGTAAAGTTGAATATCCGGCCAATCTTTCCTTACGGCGTATTTAGTACTTATAAAAGCGTGAGAGTGTATCACACCTGGACATGTCATGATACCTTAAATAAAATAAAAATGTTTAGTATTCAAAGTTATAAATATACTTAACTTGTATAATACTGGTTGGTTACCTTTTCCGTTAAAAAAATAATCTGTGAAATCTTTTAATCCTAAATCTCTCAATGGAATTAGAGATAAGGGTTCACTAATTGTTATAGGTAAAAGAAAAACAGCAGGATGATCCTAAAATTAAAGGATAACAGTCACACCAATCATAAAATACATGTTGTATTCTATCTTACCTTCAGATTTTGGCCAACTTGAAGATCCACTTTTGATTTGATCTGTCAATGTCAGAATAGAATACAGAATTTAATTTTAATGGTTTTCAAACATTGAAACTGTAAACTTACAGATAATTTATTAATAAATTCAGTTTACGTTTAAAGATTCCAGGTGAGATTTGGGCCCGATGCCAGATAACATTAGAAGCTTTGGCGAGTCAACCACACCTGCACTGACAATTATTTCTTTGGAAGCTCTTGCGAATCTCTTTTTTCCATGACGAATGTACCAGACTCCTATTGCTCGATTTTGCTTATCAAATTTAATCTAAAGACAATTCAGCATACAATTTCATCATACTCATAACCATTTCTGAATTTTCATACCTTAACGGCAGTGGAATACCGAGAAACTTTTAAATTCTGTCTTGTCAGAAAAGGCTTTAAAAATGCTTCATAAGTGCTATGACGGCTGCCTCCCTTTTGAGTTACTTCTAACATTCCAACTCCTAATGTTTGAAATTTAAATTTAAATCCGTAAATTTAAAACTTAGATAAGAATTTCCTGTGCAAAGTTCAACAAATGTTGCTTTTAATACGAACCAGGTCGTTGCGGTCCATTCAAATCCACTTCGTCATAATTAAGTTCTTTTAAACCTGCTGCAAAATGCTTATGAAGTGGTGCATGACTGTGTTGTTCCACTTGAAGATAACCATAAGCACTTTGACCATAATGCATAACTGTCAAAAAAAAGTCACAAGTTAGCCTCAACTTGGCTCTTGTATTTTTAAAAAGCACTTAATAATTGATTACTCTTATTTTATTAATGTATTACCATTATCTTTATACTTCCCATTGTAATTAATAGACTTTTTAAAGTATGGTAAAACATTTTCATAATTCCATCTAGGATCTCCAGTAATGTTAGCCCAGTTGTCATAATCCAATGGATTTCCACGAATGTATATCATGTAATTTAAACTGCTTGTTCCTCCTAGGACTTTACCTCTTGGCCATCTTGATTGCTACAAAGATTATCCCTTGTCAATATTAAATGCACAAGAATTATTATCCATATTATTTTAAAAATCCATGCTTAAATACTTTATTGGTCATCGACTGACTAGAAAATCTTTGAGGTACAGTTTTGTAATTATAACTGAGATGTGGAATATTCATTAGTTCTTGTGCTAGGAATGGGACTGAAACATGATAAATAGGGTCACCACCCGCTTCAAGCAAAAGCACTTTGCTATTTTTTGAAAGCCTATTGGCGATAACAGACCCTGATGAACCACTTCCAACTACAAGAGATCAGAGTAATTAATTACTTTAAAACTTATCGAAAATAATACAACAAGATAACGTATATCTATTTATAGTTTTATTAGTACCAACAATAAAGTCGTAAATTGGGTTATCTTGATCGAAATCAGAGTTGAATTGGCTTTTCATGTAATCCCAGTAATAGTTTATGTTTAGCAAAATCGGAACAAGGAATGGCACAGTTCCTATAAATCCAACTAATAGAATGATGTCAAATATTTTGAAAATCATTTTGCCTAGATTTTAAAGCTTTAAGTACGAAAAGTGATTTAGCACTGACATCGATTTTGCTTGCTATCAAAGTTCTTGACACTGAATCAAAAGAAGAAAAAAATTGCAACGCGTCGTCGCATCGAAACTTCTTTTCACCTTTTTAACTTATCTATAATATGTTTTTGCAATCTCGTAGGCATGAGTCTCGATTCCACATTGTCAGCAAAAGTTGAAACCATAAGTCCAACTCAGTCCAATCGTAATAAAAAATTAAGCAATGCTTTGGAATTATTTTATATATAAGCTATTCAAAGTTTTCTTATTGCCAAATCAATGTATTTATGTGATCTCTTGATATATCTTTATGATTCAATCGAAAATAGAGAGTTTATAGTGTGAATTATTTTGTTTTGTGACCTCATAAAATTTCATGCGAGAACTTCAAGTGTAGAAGTTATAGATGCAAAGTTTTTTGTTGTTAACATGTTTTATTTTTTCTAGGTATTGGCGATTTTAAGATGCTAATTTATTTATAATGTGGGGTACGTTAGTTCCTTTTAGTTTAGCTAGTTAGATGTAAACCAAACCTTCATCAATACAATATTTATTCATTTTAATTATGAAAAGAAATGCAAAAACAAATTAACCCACAATGTCATAAGGGTCAAGGTCAAATGACAGTTTTGACTATGTTAAAAGCTGGACTTGTCATAATACACAATATTTCTCTGAATTCGATAAATTGTCCTTTATATGACACGTTTTACAAGCCTAAATTAAATTGAACTCTTGCATTTTTTGTCTTATGCCATATAATAACGAGAATTTGCTTTTATGGTTCAAGTATTGAATAATAGCCAGCTAATCGATGATGATGATCTCAATCTTTTAACCAATAAAAAAGGTATTTTCATTTTGGAGAAACTGGAATGCTTAATGTGAGGATTTTAAGCCCTATGACCTATCTGATTATTAAATCACTCAAAGAGAAGACATAATATTCTATCACTGACGCATGTCTGAGAATGAAAAATTTTGCTTGCGGAATCGAAATCAAAATGACCAATTTATTAAGCCACCAATATGTAAATGCCTATTTGTACATGCCAAAGTTGCTGAAACATTGTACGTACTTATAATACGATAATACGGTAACTTTTGTTGTATCTTCATGTAATAATGAAAAAATGAGCATATTAATGCTTTTTTATAAAAGTGACGGAGTGTATGTATACCAGACAACTGATACGTGTTAAAACAGTGGAAAGCACTTAATTAAAAAGCAGAATAATTGATTTTGCCCGACTTACTTTTATATGATAAAAATCCGATTTATTTTTCAATCGCCAACTTAACAGCGCTTTAAACATTTTTAAGGTAGTGATTATTATTACTATTACACTTGTTGATTAAATTTTAAAGAAAAAATAACAGAATGATGAAAACGTTGCAACCGGTTACACGGATTGGACTCTCATTTTCGGGTTATTTAAATACGTATCCTGATTTCACCGTCAGTATAGTGAGGTTTAATTAAATACCAACTGAAAATTTACAGAGTTTGCATACGATGGAAAAATGGCATTGGATTTCATTGATTTTGTGTGCGTATGGATTTTTTAAAGAATTTCGTCCATCTGAACCATTCGTAACGGAATATCTAATTGACTATAAAAATTTCACTAAAGAAACGGTAAGATTTTAGTCTTTGATCTATAGTTATCTCGAAGTCTGACTAAAGTATTTAAAACCTTTATTTTAGATAGTCCAAGTCGCATATCCTATATCAACATACACTTATTTCGGAACGCTCCCAGTCGTCTTCCTAGTAACAGATTTATTGCGATATAAATCTGTCGTGATATTTGAAGCGATAGCATTTGTAATCACATATGTCTTACTTCTTTGGGGAAATGGGATTAACAGTCTAAGGGTAAAACAATCGCCAAACTCTTTTAAAATCCCTTTTAATATTTTAAAGAACTGTTTATATAATATGCATGTTTGCACTATGCACTATAGATTCTGGAGGTATTTTATGGAATCGCCAGTTCAACCGAAGTTGCATATTACACCTACATTTACGCCAAAGTAGATCGAGAAACTTATAAAAAGGTCACTTCCTACACTTATACAGCGATCCTTGTTGGAAATTTTGTAGCTGCATCAGCAGCCCAACTATTGGTCTCTGCTGATCTCATGGACTATAGACAACTCACTTATCTTACATTAGGCTCAGTGACAATTTCTCTGGTTATTGCATTCTTTCTACCGGGTGCAAAGCAATCAATTTATTTTCATAGAGATGACACCTTACCACTTGTAGATCAGAGAACAATAAGTAGTGAGCTACTAGAAGCTAAAGCTGTTCAACTGAATTTTTTGCAGAAAGTCCGAAGAGCTTATGGCTTTCTGTGGATAGATTTCAAAAAAGCTTACTCTGATGCTTATGTTCTCAAATGGTCTGTTTGGTGGGCGATTGCTTCTGCTTGTTATATTCAGGTAAGTTTATACAAAGAGCTTTATAGATAATTCTGGAAAGTCATTTCTATATTATAATATGCTTGCATATATGATTTGAAAGGTAACAAGTTATATCCAAGCGTTGTGGGAAGAAATATATTCATCTTCAGATGGCAATGACATATACAATGGTGCAGTCGATGCTATTCATACACTTCTGAGTAAGATAAGAGCAAGGTCACTTTAAGGACAATAGTTAGATTTAGATAATTTACATTTTTTTAAACTTTAAATTTGTTAAACAGGCGCAGTTTTAGCCCTAGGGGCAGGATATGTTACGCTTCCGTGGGATAAGTATGGCGAGCCTTTGCTCTGTTTGATGTCCCTTCTACAAGGGGCCTTACTACTTGTTTCCTCAAAGACTACGAATATATTTGTGGCTTATGCATGTTACATTGTGTTCAGAACTTTTTACCAAGTTATGATAACTGTGGCGAGGTAAGAGTACAAATTAAAAAAAAGTTATAAATTCAACTATAGGTTTAATTACTACTATATGCAAATATGTATTTGCAACTTTCAGTGCTGAGGTAGCCCAAGGAATTAGCGAAGACAGCTACGGATTGATCTTTGGAATTAATAGATTTTTAGCTTTGACACTTCAAACAATCTTAACTTTTGCCGTAGCGGATGAAAATGGGTTTGCTCTAAAGGAAAGAGATCAGTTTGTTGTTTACGGAATTTACTTTTGTGCTTTGGGAATACTATTTGCTGTTGTGACTGTCGTTTCTATTGTTGCAAGTTGTCAGCAGCGTAGTAAAAAAGAAGGTTTAAATAGCTGACATTAGTTTTAATAGTTTATGACGTAAATTAAATACAAATCAATAGGATAAACAATGTAGATGTATGCAAAAATTGAAGGTTGATTTAGGAGTCAATTGTTGATAATTCTAGGTATCAGTCAATATGATACGATACAATACAGAATCAGAACAATAAATTGCCATCCAAATCATCAAAACAGACGGTCATAAAATGTCATTCTCTACGAAACCATCATGAGCACAAACAAAAATCTTTGAAAATATAGCCCACATATTTATTTGTTTTGTGGCTCATACATATTTATGCTTTTTGCATATATTTCGTCCTATATGCTCATAAATATATTTTTAGTTGCAAGGCTTTAGGTTTTAGGAGATTTAGGACAGTTTTGTTCGATGGTAAATGATAATGCTTTGACATCGGATAATGTATCGTAAATCCAAGTTTGAACCTTATCTATTTCAACAACTTTATTAGTTGAATATTTTTTCACTGTACAAGGGTACAGTTTCAAAGTGAATTTTCACTGCAAAAAATAGGACGAATAACTGAAATTGGTGAACTAATTTTATTGCATTTTATACTTATTTGTAAAATTTCTAGCCTATTCATCACGATGAGAAAACCTTGACATGCGGACAACTTTGTACAACGATCATGGAATACTAATCATACTTAGATAACCGTGCCAATGCAAGATTCATGTATGCATATTGTATCCAATTCGTAGAATGCATGATTTGATAATATGTTAATGAGTAGTAGAGCATTTACACTCCAACTCCAAGCCTAATGTTTCTTAAAATATTACCTATACGAGTTATAAGTTATAATAATCAGAAATTCATTAGTGCTTTATCCCATTTAGAACCTAGAATCGAAAGGAAGAGGTGTATTAAACCTCATAATATGCAAATGTTTCCAATGTAATAATTAGAATGGGTTTAGCAAAAATACAATATAGTCATGCCTTTCCCATTCATAAA
The DNA here is from genome assembly GCA_034696405.1 of Isotoma caerulea. Classification (NCBI taxonomy): domain Eukaryota; kingdom Metazoa; phylum Arthropoda; class Collembola; order Entomobryomorpha; family Isotomidae; genus Isotoma; species Isotoma caerulea. Next base: position 6,251 of record JAQFZZ010000605.1, read on the forward strand.
ATGAGCTGTTGAACTTTTCGATAATTTCATTTCAACAACGGAAGTCAAGTAGCACCAATCAGCCAACCATAGTTAAAAGTTGTAACGATTTTATATTATTATTAATAATATAAAATAATAGCTTTCGCTAGATCAAAATACTTTCCATCATGAAATACATATCTATCAGTTCAGTCCTTATTACCATATTTTGTCTGACGGTTGTTTCTTGTCGCCATGCGAAATTCGGTGACGATACAGAAGAAAGCCAATATAAAATTGACACAAGTGAAGAATTTCAACAAAAGAGTAAAGGAAGGCAAGAATCTTCTAACTCAGAAGTGTCCGTGCTTAACACCACAAAAGCTCCAGCGTCTTTCTCTTCAGTAACCTCAGCATCTGCTATTCCATCATCCCAGACCCAAGAAACTCCAGCATCTTCTACTCCTGAATTGGTCACCCAGAAAGAAACAGGAACCACTGCTACCGAAAATTCCACCACTAATAGTACAACTTTATCATCGTCCACCCAGGGAGTTACAGTATCTACTACCACAATGGGTACAACTCCATCGTTGTCCAGCCAGAAGGTTACAGAATCTACTACTGCAATCAATTCCCCCACAACAACAACTCTAGGACCAAAGCCTACTACACCTCACAGTGGTGTAGGTGTTGTTGCACCATCTCAACTCCTTTCACTAGTGCTATTAGTTTTTACAAGTATGCAACAATTTCTTTAAAAAATATTAATTTCATTATGTTTGCTACAACTTATTATAGTTTAATCAGGATTTACATACAAGTATTCAGCATTTTAAAAATTTATTCTTTAGGTACATTGTATTATTTGTGAATATTACTAAATTAATAATAAATTGGAATATAGACGGTTTTACAGAAAATTTAAAGAGCATCTATGCATCATAAGCGAACCAAATAAAATGAACACTTCAAACGGAATGAAAGTCAACCCTTTCTGGTCTACAGCCCTATTACCATTATTTGATTGTCCTCAGTAACTATAATATTTTGAATGTAAAATTACAAATTTTGAACATCTGATGTAGTGTGTAGTCTCTAATATTTATTTCAAACTCTCGATTGGTCTTTAGTCCTGATGATGATAACAGTTAGTTATCGAAATATAGACAAATAAAACACCAATTTACAATATTAAAACATGGCTTCCAATGCCGAAAACTTATTAAATAAATTAAAGCTTTAATTTTGTAATGTAATAAATATTTCCTAATTTTCTAAACATTTTTCGTTATAACTAATAAGAATAATTTGGGTTGGCTCCACACCACGCAACTATGAAGTCTGCGATATTCGTTAACTGATCATTATTTGGTTCACTCCGGCATGCAACTATGAATCTATTCCAGTCTTCTTTGTTAGCATTCTTAGATGTGGTACGAAATGTAACCTTCGATCCTATTACTGGGTAGCCAGTTAATACACATGGGTCATACTTTTCAACTCCTGCAACTAAAGATCCTTCAAAGACGTTTCTGTCATCTTGTCTGAGAATCTATAGTTTTACACATCACTTTACTTTAAAATCCGACCATAAAGATTATAAATTAATATTACATAGCACATGCCATAAATGGACAATACCTGCTGTATCTCTCCATCCATGGATGCGGTCAGCACCCATTCTTTTACTTCATCGTGAAGTGCTTTTGGAATTGTAGACTTTTCTGGCAATTCGCAATCCGTTGGTATGTCTGTTTCGATGAAATCTGAATGATCTAGTCCTATGGTAGATCGAACTCCTTCGTCGACAGCGTCTCGTATGTCCAAATAGTGGTTAAGGAACACAAATGCCATGTTATTCCAGTTTACTTTCTGCAAGATAATCATAAATTACTTTAGAATTAAAAATGCACAAATAGTTTATACTTTATACATATACAATCAAGGAATATTTAGTTTTATTCAATTACCCTACACATGATACCAGCCTCAAAGAAAGCCCTTTCAATGGGAAGTATTCCAATATATCGAAGAAGAGAGACAGACGCTTTAGCCGCAAGCGTTTCTAAATTCGGCACTGCTTTAAAAACAACCCGATTTACAAGAAAATGCGCAATCCATAAAATGTTTTCCATCTGGATGTACATTTTTGATCTGTAGTCAGCACCGCATGAGTTTAATCCTACAACCTAAAACAAACAAACATGTTAGAAAACATCGCTAATTTCATTTAGTTTCTACACACGTATGCCTTATTGTACTTACAACTTTAAACATAACATCTCGCAACGTAACCCAAGTTTCAAAGTCGTCGTTGTTTATATCCATAAACAAAAGAGCAGAAAGGGCCTTATAAAGGGTAAAGTGTTGTTTGTTAATTGGTGTGCCAAATTCCTGGTAGGATTTTACAGCGTCTAAAGGCGTTCTTGTTTTTACGAGATGGGTAATGTACTTTGACAAATATTTGCTAAGCGATTCATCATTTTTCTTTGCTCGTTCTAAGCATTTGCCCCACTGGTTTTTCTCACATAAAAGTTCTAAGGCTGCATCTACATTTACATCTTCCAACTTTTCTAGTTGACCGGTTTCTCTTAGAGATTCGGTGTGCTTAAATTTAACAAAATCTTCCATCCTATAAAATGATTTTGATTTCAAATTACTTGCCATTAATAAGTATCCCAGCTAAATAGAGAAACACTTACTGTGGTCCGAGTTCTTTTGCCAGTCTCATCGCATCGTCCCATAGCTGACCAGCTAGCATTACGTCCATTGCCTCTTTATACATTCTACATTGGCAATATAAACTAGCAGCTTCTGCATTACGATTGATCTCTTGGAGAAAACCTGCCAATGATTTCATTACATAATCTGCGTGTTCTTTTAGCAAGAATTTTGTCGCTAACTCTGCCGCTCGAATCCAGCATCTTGCAAGGACAACTTCGTTATCCATAATTTGAGGGGTCAACTGAAGGTAACGCTCGATCGCTTTTCTGTGCTCACCAACTCTTTCAAATTCCTTTGCTTGTTCAATGATTTCTTCAGGTTTTGTCTTTGTATCATTTCTATGGTCAAAATTACTATATTCTTCTTGAAGTTGGTTAATAAGGTGGGGAGCGTACTGTTTACACATCCTGAAAGCTTCAGCCCACATGTTGTTCCGCTGTGAAAATGAAAAAACCATTATTGTATGATATTATTCAGCACAAATACGAAATAATCGAATAATTAATTAATGGATTTACTTTGTAAAGCTCAACAGCCATCTCTGGCTTCTCCGCTCTCATCACAATAGTTTCAAAACTGTTGTAATCTTTCTCGTCAAAAAGGTTTTCTGCGTGCATTAAAAGTACCCTTGGCAGATCTTCGGGAGAATATTTTTCTGCTGTTTCGATCGCTTTGGATAAATTTCGCTTTCTTAGGTACCTAAAGAATTACATATTATTATTCGGAGATAATATTAAAGAGAAAAACGCATGATTAATAAATCTGATTGTTCGCACATGTCCACTGCAGCTCTGCCCATATTAGCATTAATGTAGTGTTCCCGAGCTTCTTCAAGTTCGCCTTTTTCTTCACAATGCTCAGCCCAAAGCACCTGTATGTCCATTATCTTGTCTCGAGCGCCCAATTCAGCTATCTCTTGGGCATTCGTAAACTTTAGTCAAAAATAAAATAAATAAAGTTTCAGTAATTTTTTCATGCATATGCTTTAAAAATCTTTTGATTAGAATCTTACATCGCCTTTTAAGCAGTAATAGTCAATGCACTCGTAAATGTATCCGAATTTATTCAACAGTTTCACCGCTGTGTCGACAGGTAATGCAGATGCCCATTTGTAGACGACAATCTTGTGCGCTTTTGCATCTCCGTGATTTTTTGCAACCTGTTCATAAACCAAAAAGTTAAAGATTCGTTGAAAATTGTGGGTTGTTTAGTAAGCAGATTTTACGTACCCGATAAGCATCTTCCCATAGACCTTTTCTTAGATACATATCAACAGCTTCATTCCATGATCCAGATTTTACGTAATGCATTTCAGCATCCTTGTAGTTGTCTTCCTGCATGTATATTTCAGCCAGATGACGCATAGTCTTACTCAAGTGTTCAGGATGATGCACCTCTACAAGTCTTATCAGCTCCTCATACCTTTGCCAGAAAAATGGGTTTATAAATTTTTAGTTCTTAATGATTGTGATTAAAATTAAAATTAAATGTATAGAACTTACATTTTATTCGTTGCATACATACTGATGGCCGAATCAATCTCCCCAATAGCCACAAGCAGCTTTTCTGCTTGACCATATCGCCCTTGGTCTTCTAAAGCTTTAGCTTGGGCCAGATATTGGTTCTGCAAATCTTCCTTGCTTATTGCAGAGTGCTTTGCAATTCTGTGTGCGTCTTCCCATCGATCTGTAATAAGTGAATCAAACTGTTAAACACTGAAATTTTAATACTTTTTAATGAAAGGAAACAACTGCAACAAGTACCTTTCTCCGTGTACATTTCTACAGCTTTCTTCGGGGCACCACCTTTCATATAGCAGTTTTCGGCTTGTTGTAGATTTTCAACAGAGTTGTAATAATCTCCTAGTTTTATCCATTGTTTAGATACGACGCTCTTATCATCTACCGCCTACCAAATATAACATTTCAAGTAGCAAAAATTTGCAAGATATAAAAAGTTAACTACTTGACAAATGTAATGTAATGTACATCAAGAATTTGAGCAGCTTTCTTCCACTGACGAGAATCAATAGCGGCATCAAGTCCCTTTATTAAGCATCCAGCTTCAATGTAGTGATTTGCTGCTGCCTCCAGCTGTCTACACGCTGCAAGATTATCACCCCATTCTTCTTCCAGTGGAACTACCTCATTTGGAAAATAATCTTTTGCTAGCTTTATTGCTTTATCAAACAGCTCCCCTTTCCGATAGCACTCTAGAGCTTTCCCCTTTTGTCCTACGATTTCAAACACTTCACCAGCTTCTTCCAAGAATTCGCCCATTAAAAGGCAAGAGCCGACTTGATGCACTAGACCTTTATCTTGTTGGATGCTGGAATTCCTCAGTATGACTCTAGGTTGAAACAATAATTGAATTGTCAAAAATATACTACACATATTTCTTGGTTTGAATTTACTCGTATCACTAACTTTGCAGCTTTAGTTGGATAGCCTCCTTCAAGAAACAAATTGATAGACTCTTCAATTCTTCCATGCTTTTCAAGAAAATCCGCTGCCAAGTCATACTGCCCTGAACTGAGTAGACGATTCATAAAGTCATCCATTAGTTGATGTTGCCGGGGATGATGCTTAATTTTTGCTAAGGTAATAGCATCGTCCCACTTTTGCAGAACTTCATACCTATGACAATGAGTAAACGAAATTAGATTATTGTCACGGAGTGGATAAAATAGTAAACTTGGTCTTAATATAAGAATTTACATTGTAATGGCACGATCCACATCTCCGTGATTTAGATAAATCCCTTCAGCCATCTTAATCTCTTTAGCCATTAGACACATTCTCGCTTGCACTTCATAACTTGACTTCCAGAATCCCTTATCCAGAGAATTAACGCCCTGTTCTGATTTACATAAATCTAGTGTGGTTTTCAGGAACTTTGCTCTAAAATTTTTAAATTCTCGTGATTAAATATTAAAAAGCTTGGCTTAATGCAATCCATACCTAGGAACGTCCCCAATTGCAGCGTAAGCTTTATGGGCAATTTTCAATTCCATAGCATCTGAAGCAACTTTAGCAAGTTTAGCCCACATTCCATATATTTCTGGACTTGATTCGCATGTATCGAGAAAAGAAGCTGCTCTAGCTAAATCTCCATCTTCTATGGCTGTTGTGAATTCTATTCGACTCTGGTCAAGTTCCAGTTCATGAGTAACATTTCCTTCTTTGACAATAATCACAGACTTTCCGTTTTTCTTCATGATCTCTGTGGCTACACCTCGTACATCAATGTCTAAACTCATCTCTGGGGTGTCCAGATTGTACCAAATCCTTATTATCTTTTTCGATTGTGCTACAATTACATCACTTCCAGGTACCCACTGCAATGAAATACAAATGGCGTCTTAAAATGGACGGCACCAATAAACAGACATACGTTTTACAGTGAAAATGCAAGTTTTATGTCACCTGTACAAAACCACAGGTTTGATCAAGTGTGTGTTTATTCATTGAGTCGATATCGACCAAGGTAAGGCGAGTTCTCCGATCTCTGTATAGCAGCTTTGCACCTGTCTCATTTAACTCAAGCCAGTCTACTTTTGAGTCGTGGTTTATGTGACCCAATGTTAACTGGTATTCCAGATCAACTAATCAAAGTAACAAGGCAAAATTATTTTGTAATTACTGACACAAGTTATTGAGCGAATGGGTAAGGAATGTATACCAATGGCAATAGATTTGAGGTCCAACAGATAAGCCAACTTTCTGTTGTGTGCTCCACGCTCAATGTCCTTCTTTGAGGTACGCTCATTCACTCTAACGCTTATGACGTGTGGATTGATTAATTCAGTCCTAGACATTTCAATACAAAGTAATTTTTGAGTTGATTCTTTGCTAGTTAATTAATTGTAAAGTAAATAAACCGAACGAACCTGAATGTTCCCAAAATTTCATTATTGCCATACTCTACTAAGGTCATTTCACCTTCATTGAATATCATACAAACAGTCGGGTTTTCAAAATAAAATCTTTCTTTATCTTCCGTTTCTGACCATGGTATTTCACTGGACATATCTCTCTCAACGTCACCTGTCAAAATCAAACCAAAAACAAATAAGCTTTGTGGCTTATATATTTGAATTCGAATTTGAATGTGCACATTGCAAATTAATTTCAATGTGAATGAGAACATTCAAATTCTAAAAAAGCAATCAAAGCTTTTATCGTTTGGTTTAATTATTGGTCGATTAAAATGTGTAAGTTGTGTGTGTATGTAAATTATTTTTTTCCTATAATTACTCAATCTCTTTACTTATACTGTTAAACTAATTGTTAAATATATGACAAACATACATTTTCGATTTAAAATATAAACTCACATATTATCAGCGTTTCAACCGTCCTTGCAATAATAAACTGGTCCTTTCCCATCAACTGAATATCCAATATTTCACCTCCATATTTTGATTTAAGACTTGCCATTTTATTACTTTCAACAACTTTCACCTTTACACTACTAGGTGTTTCATAGATTACTTCCACTTTATCACTTCGGGATCGCCTATAAATAGAAAGCATTTCATGGAAAGTTACTACTTGTTGGGTTTGTTTTAAGTACTTAGGAAATACCTAATAGCAAACGTCTTACTTATAAATTGACTCGAACTGGTGAAACGTTCCAAAATTAGTTGCAACTGCTAAAAATGTACCATCTCTTCTCCATTCCATTGCAGTAGGAATGTACATATTTTTAACCTCCTTGACACGTCCTTCCTCCCAGACTCGTTTTCGATTTGCATAATGAAATACCAATAATTTATCATAACATCCAAAGATAACTGTGTGTCCTGTACTATTTCCCACTGCACAGCACATGTCAAGATTGTTATCATCTTTACTGTAGTCAAAGAATTGCTTAATTTTTCCAGTAGTTTTTTCATAGATAAAAACTTTCATATCGCTGCCACCGGCAAAAATGCAGTCGTTGGCCAATACCAGTCCAGTAGCTGGTACAGTGTGACGTATAACGAGCCTCTGTTAAAAACAATGAAACTTCATTATACACCTAATCTCCAAGTCAGTGATAGTTATTGATAATTCAAAAATTGTTGTATAGTAATAGAATGGTAATTTAATTAGGATTATTACTAGAGTTGTGTGATCCGGATTTCCAATGGTAAAAATAGCTATTCTGCCATCCGCAAAAGAGGCAACTAGCTCGGTTCCAGTGTTGCTAGAAAAGTATCAAAATCACAATTTATTACTTACAAATATGAACGTTTTTAGCTATGATCGGTCAGTTACATTTTAATATTTACTTTGCAACTAAACAAACAACGCAGCTATCCCCTGAATAAGCCGTTTTAGTTTTAGGTCCTTTACGGTCCATCATAACAGCTGTTCGGATTTTTCCATCAGTAAGTCCACAGATAAGTTCTAACTCACTTGGCCAAACTAACGATGTTACTGCTGCAGACTGGGTGAATTTATTTGTAATCGCTTTTTTCATCTTGAAGTCTTCTCCAATCTTATACACGAATATTATGCAATCTGACTGCCCCACAGCGAGTCGAATGGAGTCGGGGGAAAATGCTAACGATGTCACCACATAATTTTGATTTCCATCCTGAAATAAATAAAGCGCACATGGATTTTATTACGCTTAGGCTTATCCAAAATATATCACGATATATTAAGACATCACATACTTAAACTCTTAAACTACTTTTACCTTCATGTCTTTAGGACGCGTAACAAACTTGTCCCTAGCACCTCCACTCTCATCGAAAAGCTGGATAACTTTGTCACTTCTGCTCACGGCTAACTTCTGATTATTTGGGGCCCATGCCAATGTACAAGCACGTTCTGAGCCTAACTGCAATTTTAAAAAACATCCAAATACATTTTAATACGTTCACAATTTTGTTAAAAAACGCTGATGCTACGTTTATTAAGTTACTTACTTGAACGGATTGTTGGAGTGGTATCAGCGGTCCACAATACTTCAGATTCATATCCAAAGACTGCAACTGTATGTAAGTATTTTAATTATTTGTTTTAATTATAAAATATCACAATTTAACAGTTCTATTCATCAAAAGTAGACACAAAATGACGATTGTGATTGTTGTATTGCATTTTCAACTTTGTCATTCCATTCCACATTCATTCATTTCAGATCAATACATACCGTCTCACATTCATATACCGACGTAGAGAAAGGTATGTACGAAAAACATCATACCTTACCTTACCCTCCACGGGTTAAGTGCTAAGGGGTTTTAAAAGTCAAAAATGAATATCCTTACCATGTTTCTGATGGAATTATCCGAATTCCCGTATATTTATTGATTGATCGATATAAAATTAATCGCGGTTGGGGTTCGGGCGGTGTAAGTTTTAAAAGGGATGAAGGGGAACTGTAAAATCTTTTCGCTGTCGAATTGAATCGGAATTTCTGAATATGGAATTATCGGAAATCTTTTATTCCGTATTCTGATAGAAAGAAATGATAGTGATGTGATGATGATTTGCTTACACTTCATGTAGAGTTCACCTTTTTACTTCTGTTGTGCATTTCCGTTGCTATGTTATGGACTTTGAGGCTTGAGGGTAACGTGAGACTTTTCTCATTTCTCCGATTTTTGTTTGAGTCGTACAGAGATGAGGCACATTGAGACAGACCATTTGCACTTTTCTCTTTGAATAATTGAGATTTTGAGATTGAGAATATTGAGATTTGAGTTAAATTGCAAAACTTCGTTTTTATAATTAGTAAGTAAGAGGGATTAACGCTAAGAAATTAAAAATGGTTTCGTTATTCGTTCGAAATTATAGTGTGATTTTTAGTTATAATGCTTTTGCATTTATATCTAACTAATAAATTTATATATAATCATGCATCATGCTATGCTCATGCATTAATATTTTTTGTCTTTAGTTCCTTATTAAGTGCGGAAGCGAAGCGAAAGCACTTTATGTGAACGTTCGTGTCCATCCGTCTGTCCGTCTGTCTGGCGCACTGTAGCTCATGAACGGGTTGACCTTTTGGCATGCGGTTTTTTGCGTTGGACTCGTTAGATCAATTTAGCCTTTGGTATTGAAAATTAGCGCGCTGCGACAAAGCGC
>JAQFZZ010000606.1:0-16019 GCA_034696405.1 Isotoma caerulea
ATATTTCTCATCTCATTATCATTGCTTGTATTTACCCTCCCTGCATCTATCCTATCCAACTCTTTCAAACCGTGTTTTATGGCTGTAAAGTCCCAAGTAAAATACAGGAAAAGAAAGAGCTCATGTTCAATATTTTTACGACTTTATTGATAGCAAAGCAAGTAACTATACTATAACTATATTCTATTTTATGCCGATACCAGTTATTAAAAATGTCTATGTTTTTCGTTCTTAAATTAAATGTGTAACATTTTATTCACTCTTGCATTATGCGATTCTTATAATTATTTTAGAAACTATTTTAGTTGACGAATCCTTTTTGTTTTATGATCGTATATTTAGATTAAGGTATAGCAGAATGTAGTTGATTTACAAGCATAATTAAGCATATCATTTTAAACAATCTACCTAGTTGATGTATTGAATTTTAAATTCATTAAGATTGTATACGTATGATTAGGTACAATCGTACCTGGCACACAATTTTGGCACATGCACAAGAATTGGTATCGATATAATTGTGTCGTCAGCTTGCTTTAATAGTAATTACATTTACGGTCTAATTTAACTTCCAGGAATTTCAAATAATCAAATTATGAATTACACATGGCTATTTGGCACCTGCAAGTCTGAATCAAAAAATTCTCTTTATTTTATTGCTTCCTTGTCACCCATTCGACTCTGACCGATGAACATTGCATCATGTATAAAACTGGTGCATTAATGAAAAAGATTTTTTTTCTTCAAAAACCTAAAAAAATAATTTAATTTGTACATAAGTCATTTTGCTTTCATTTGTTTGGTTTAGTGCGAAGAACTTTTTTCATTTATACACGCTAAATATCATAGATTATGCTCAAGATAGAGATTTGCTCATAAAATCTTGCCTAGTCTATCTGACTTACTCAGGACACAGTCCAACTTTCTCCTATCTCCTGTCCTGTCTATAAATGTTGATGTATTTCGACCTGCATGTGTCCACATCCGATTTCCGAATGTATTTTTAGTTCATAAATCATAAGTGCTATGAAAAACTTTTCCCAGCTTACCCCAAGCCTCATTGGACTTTTAATTCAAGACAAGACTTCAAAGTTCATTAAAATGAGTATGCATACTAATGAAGACTTAAGACATAACTGTTAAAAATATGATACATAAATCTCAACGAACCTCATGTTATGTGTTAAAAAACATCACTTAACTATTTTCATTCCATCATTTATTTGGTAATTAAAAACATCTCAAACACAGACATTACTAAGCATATTTTTAATCATTAAGAAGAACAAGAAAAAAGTTTTTACATGTATATCAAAATAACTGTTACAGTTAATTAGTGCGTAGGTAAATCGGTCACAACCAATTGAAACATAATATTTGTCTCCTAAAGTAAAACATAAGTAGTTAAAATACGATATATTCTGTTTTACCTTGTTATGCAATAAAGTTATCAAAGAAATCAGATTTTTCTTAAAATGCAATATGAACTGGCTAACTAATCTATTATGTTATCTTGAAATCTTTCTATGCAATTTTTGAAGCATCATATTTTTAAAAAACTTTTATCTTGAAAAAATGTTCAAACACGATCAACATAATATTAAGGACCTGGCACCTAATGCATGAAAATACATACATCAATAATATTTATCATCACAGGAAGAAGAACATGATTACTTAATTCATAATTATGCAAATTCAAGATGTAAGATTTGCAATAATTATAAAAAATCTATTTATCAGCAGATTTTTAAGAACAAGATCTTTCTTGGCGACGTCCACTGCATAAAATCGTCTAGCAAATTTAAAGAATCAGCACAAAACCAGCTTAGCATAAAAAATTGTGGAAGTATAATAGGCGTCTCGTGTTACAAAATGTATTTTTAACGACAGGAATTAAAATCCAATGTAAAGTTAATTGCTTGTTGTCAACTGGACGTTTTGCAAAAAATTTGACAATTAGTTAGGAAGTCAATCGTTCATCGAAAAAATAACAGTATAAACTGTAATGTGATCAAGTGAGCCGACGCGTTATTTTCATGTCGAGAGTTTAGTCATATTAAAAATTATCATCATCAGATTGTAATTCTTATTCTTATTCGAGCTTTTATTAATATTCTTATGCATGCTAGAAAGTTAACTTCTGTTCCGATAAAAATAAATCAACAAAATGTTTTTAGACTTGTGCTAAACTGACGGATTCAATTTGTTTGATGGATATGATAATACATCCTTAAATCTTCAATGGCAATTTTTAACTTGATCGTTAAGAAGAGATAAACGACTCTCTAGTTTCTTCCTGAATTTTATTACCTTATTCATTCGTAAATCGAATAATGATCCGTCAACACTTTAAATAAACAAATCCATAGCACGAGCCAAGTAGCCTAAATAAAAATACTTGTGACATGAGGATCAAAGTTGAAATGATAGTTATGTGTGTTATGTTGAAAAAGACACCTAATTACTATTTTCAACTCTTATTTCATTTTAAAACTATTTCTTCTGTTTTGGGAGGTCTTTTTTACTAAGCCTTTTTCATGTCGCCAAACCCTTTGTTATATTATCGTTAAAATGGGTACATTTATCTTAAAATTGTACAATTCTAACTATATATAGTGTTAACGTTTTCCTCTTTTGAGATTAACGTTGGTGAAAATGAACTTTATTACCGTTTGGTGTCTAAAACAGACTAAAATAAAACATTCTATCATATCTCTATTTTTGTATGTAAAATAGTACACGTATTTCAAAAGAAAAAAGCGTTGGATGAAAAAAAACTAAATATGTTAAAAATTAAAGTTATCATTTTTATTTGTATTTTTAAAATATATGACAATTGGTTCTACCTCAGTATTTTATAATTTATATTTAATACAAAATGTTTACAGCCAAAGATTAGCTCAGGACTATCGTGTATAAAAAACACGTACCTAATTTAATAAGACATGTGAAGTAGAAAATGCTTTGAATTTAATAAATAAAAATATGGTAAATACATACTCAAAACTTTTATTTTACTTCAGGAAATATTTTCAGTTTTGCATAACATTTGATTTTACAATTAGCTAATATTATGAGAAAGTGATTAAAATGTACAACTATTCCACATTGTATTCTTTAAGTTTATATTGATAAAATACGTGTATATGCAAGTGACTCAGGTAAAAAGTAGATGAATTAGCTTAGATTAGGCAATGTACTAAGAGCGTATGATAAGGAAGCCTAGTAAAAATGTAATCAAAAAAAGAGGAATAAAAAGGGAGGAGGAAAGAAGATTGGTTATGAAGAGTATAGTGACTGGGGCCAGGGAATCTGAAGACCTCCCATATGCCATCAAGCTCATAAAATTACCATGTTAGAATATCATATCTATCAATTCATCAAGGAGGAATCCCGCAAACACTATTATTCATTTATCATTATGCATGTTGAATCTATATATGTGTGTTAGTTTAACAGTCATAAGTTAACAATAATGTTCAATGCAAGACTTCTTTCACGTGGAAAGTTTTACTCCTAAACATCTAGTAAATCCACCACCTCTGGTACTTAGTTACTCACTTGGTCTTCTACTACTACTGCTCCAAACCACCCCCAAATTTTTACTCGAGACACTCCTTTTGTTAAAACCAGCACCAGCTAAAACTCTACAAGAGCGAACGATTATGAACATTTCTGAATTACACTTACTTGAGAGAGACTAAAGTTCCTTAAAGCTAATGAGGAGTAAAAGAGTCCATGTACTTCTCATCCACTGTCCATCCACTTCGAATCGAATTCAGAGTGAACTCTCTCATCGTGTCTCCGCTCCCGAACTTTGCCAATTTGATATTCAGTCACCAATTGAGTTAATTAGCAAAGCGAAGTGAGATTAGTTGAAAAAATATTTAGAGTATAAACATACGAATAGGACGAGTAAATATTATCAACTAAGTTAAAGAGACCGACCGGTGTTTTTCTTATATTTCGTACCTTGTTGAAAGTTTGAAAGTGCAATTGGAATAATAATATTTTACATAACTTAGGTATAAATAAGCACACACGCCAAACACAAGCACAAGTACTAAAATATTTACGATTTAAGGTTAAATAAATAAAATAAATACTAGTAGTTGTAGTAGTAGTAAGGTGATAGGAAATATTTGTTGTAAAATATTTTTGGGATCGCAACCAATAATAAGAGTAAATAAAAAATACTAAGAAACTGAAAGTTATTTATTTTAATTTTTTTTTCTAAAAAATTACAGACTATAAACTCGACGCAAACGCCAAGCCAAACTAAAATAGTTGATAAAAACTGTTAATAAATATTTTATTTTCCTAAGTATTTATTTGCTATTTATATACAAAGGATTGTTGTTGTGAAATTCCTCTGATTTGCTATTCAATTTGGCAAGTTTATTTTTCAAACCCATTGTAAGCACTCATTTCTCAGTGTTTAGAAAACAGTGTTAAGTTTCGAAAATATTATGGTGTCTATAGTGTAATAAAACTATTTTGTGTAAAAAACAAAATTACTTAAAAGTTTATCGCTTTTAACTGCAGTCTGACCTTGCCCCAGACTCAGACACTATATAAAAGAAAAAGAAAGGTCTATAAAATACCAGTGCTTCCGTCCGACCAATTTTAATGATATAAATATTAAACCCTTTTAAATCCGTCACCTTTGCACCGATGTCCGACTGATCAGAATGAAAGTTGACGCTCCGAATCCGAATGAAAATTTGATTTTGAGTCCATCACCCCCTGCAAATGAGTTGGTATGGATGAATACAACCAATTAATTTTTGCATTACTTATTATTATAAATAATTGCATTTATGCATTTCAGTTTATGAGAAGTTGTCCCATAATGTATGAGGGTAATATGAGACTGATGAGAACTTTGGCATTTAAATATACTTTTGCATTCCATGGTATTAAAAGGTGCATAATGTTGCAATATAGCTATGAAGTCTTGAAGTACTTTCACAATGCATTTATTAAGATTTCGCTTTGAATTACAGCTCATATTTCACACTTTGAATAGAGTGAATCTGCTTATTTGTATTGCACAGTCAGTCATTAATACATTTTCATGAGGTCACAAATTAACAATTCCCTTGCAATTTTTTACCCGATATATTTATTTTAATTTTGATATGATGCACTCACAGCTTTTAACCCGCTTTTAAGACTAAACTTTCTACATTCTTATTGAATTAGTTAGTTATACTTCTGACTTTCAGCACGTGACTTTTTGTAATTGTTTTATTTTCTTGTTAATTATTCGGTATTTTATTTTCCATTTAAATTAAAGTTTTGTCCAGATGATTTTTTCGAAATTATAATTTTTTTTCTCTCTGGATTTTTTGAGATGACATAACACTTTTTACTACATTTAACACTCCACGTGGATATTCATATTTCATGTTTTCTAGATCTTGGATTGTATTTCAGCTGTAAAACTGCTACAGTTAGGGTTTAACTATTTCACCTTTTAAGCATGATAAAATATTACGATTTTCAATGCTCTTTAACCTTTTGCTGCACAGTTGTCAAAATATTTTTGCTCGAATTATTAACAATTCTAAATTCTAGTTTTAGAATTGTAGTTATATGCAATTGCTAAACAATGAGAATGACTATAAATGTTAAGTGCACGCAAACACATAATTATGTACTTTCGCATGAATTTTGCACGTTTAGCTAACTCTTGGTTATAGAATTGTAGTGAGCTTTTTTTCTAATTTATACTAAACTTTTACCAAGGGAGGGGATGAAATTAACAACACACCTCAAGCACCGAGTGTTCAACTTGAACATATTTCACCTGCCACTAGTCCCCCACCGGATAAAAATCATCAACCTATGGAGGTTCCATTTCAAAATCAAAACCGAGAATACACCAAGAAACGCTCTTTCAGTGATATTGACATTAATGAAAGTCGAATGGTAAAGTTTTCGAAATTGTCAAATGAGTCCATAATCGAGATGTTGAATAGACCTATAGTCTACGAAGGGTTTTATATGCCTCGAGATAGTTTGGACGCAATCAGAATGGAAGAAACCAACAGAAGACTTTACTCAGGACATGAGAGATCAGAAACCTTCATTCCAAAGGGAGATGGTCCAAGCAGTCTTGATAAATACAATTCAAATTCATTCCACATTCTTGATAAACCAATGGATGAAAGATTACAGAACCAAATGAAAATAGAAGAGATTCGTCAACAAAAAAACGACCAATTTGTTACTTTAGAGAAAGCAATAATTATTCCATACCAAGGAAGTGAAAGCAAAGTTTATTCTTGTGAGACTCAACAAGTCTGCAAAACCATTAATCGCAGATTTGAACAGATTTGCGACGAGGAAACTGTGGATATTCAAATCCAGGGGGATAATAATCAATTGCGTGAACAAGACCAGCTCGAAACTAATAACCATTTTAAAGAACAGGTGGAACAAAATGACTCTCATCCACAAACGGAAAATAAATTAATGGAGACGGAAATTCCACCTGAAGTGCAGGATAAGTCACAGTCTAATCCAAGGGAAAAAGAAGAATCTCATGAACAAAAGGATGAAGAATTTCAAACTGAATCAGAAAGAGAAAAAGTTAATTTACAAAAAAATAAAATCTCTGAGGAAATGCAGAATGAAAAAAATTGCAAAGAAAACCCAGAATCTACACAATGTAAAGATCCAACTGAAATTTCTGATCCAATTCAAGAAATTCCCTTCCCTACCGAAATTATAGAGATAGAATCAGAAGTAATCATTCAACCCCACGA
This sequence comes from Isotoma caerulea, assembly GCA_034696405.1. Taxonomy (NCBI): domain Eukaryota; kingdom Metazoa; phylum Arthropoda; class Collembola; order Entomobryomorpha; family Isotomidae; genus Isotoma; species Isotoma caerulea. Next base: position 6,777 of record JAQFZZ010000606.1, read on the forward strand.
AGTAGAACATGTGGACCAACCTGAAACGGCTGAAATTAATCAATTACATTCTGAAGAAATGGTGACAGAAAATGCTGAAGCTGTGACAAATGTCGATCATCAAACAGATTTACAAGAAGAACAAACTCAAAGAAATGAGGAAGTTAATTTCATTCCAGAGAAAACTCCATTTCGTGGACAAGAAACGTTACTAAATCAAAATGTAACTCGTAAAAAAAGTGAGATTGAAATGCAACTACAAGGAAAGGTGCTTTTTACCCAAGACCAAAGAGAACTTCGGGTGCTTTATACTGAAAATCAAGAAGTTCGAGTAATTTATGCAAATGATGAAGAAGAACTTCGAGCTCAACGTGAACAAGAAGCTGAAAATTATCGTAACAGTCTTATCAATGATCATAGACAAGAACAAGGACGGTTGGAATATCAAGAAATTGGATCGGAACAATTCCGTCGGGACAATCGAATAAGTGACTTCAATCAACTGACAGAACAAGATAAAGAAGAATATCGAGAACATTTACGAACTCGATTTATTGAAGATCAAGAGATGGAAGAATATCATTCACAAGGTAATCTTCATGGAGAACATCATCCATCAAGAATTATTGAGAAATATCAACAAAGAGGAATTGATGATTATCGAGATCATGATAAATATGATGGTAGAAGTTTAGAAGAATATTCTCATGATGATCCTCGAATGGAAATGTATTATCATCATCACCAACCTCACCATAATCATATGATTAATCATGCATTACAACACCCCCATGCAGATCCCATCCTCATGCCTCCAGCAGGTAAGATTTATATTAACAAATAATTCCTTCATTAACAGATAAAATAACAATATTTTGATCGGCTTAAGCATGATTTTAGATTTCGCATGTATTTTTATAAATTAGTCAAATTTGCATGAGCAATTCCTTAACAATTAGAATGTATATTTGAATTAATAATTTTACTAAAGCTTGTCCGGCATGATGGTTTGGGTAGTTGCTTAAATAACTTAAAAAGCATTATGACAGCCTACTTTGCCTTCATTGGTTAGTTCTTAAAAAGGGAACACACCTGAGGCGAAACTTCATACACCTTTTAAAGAGTCTACTGATAGTTAAAGACGAGAAAAATAAATAGGAAAGATAGTCCATGTTTGCAGTTCTGAAGAAGGTTCAACCACTAAACTTCCTACTACCTGTTTCTACTTTCATTTTTAGAATCATTCTTGAACATTAAAACGGGTTTTTCGTCATATTATCAAACTTGAAATTCTCGTAGTATTTTTATTTTTCTCAGTTTATACGTATAAATATTTAAGATTAATTTTTGATGAAATCAAAACAGTTCATAGGGCGCATTATGTAAGGACCTTTGATGTTGATTCATAAAAGCGGGCGGGTTGTTTTGCATAGTTATATTATAAATTAGTCCAAAGGATATCATAAAGTTTACGTCATGTAAAAGACTACAGAGGACTTTGTACCTTGTATCCATTAGGAACTGTAATTTGATACGGCTCTTTTAAAAATGTTGAAAGACTTTTAGGACAAAAACAGAAAAAAACAACTCTAAACTTTCCTCTCCATCCATCCTTTAGCCAGATTCCGATCTTTGTTTCCCATTAACTTAAAAACGGATGGTTTTCATAGACCTTATTATCTTCTAGTAAATATAATATTATGTAGTCCCATTATACCCAAAGGGTAAAGTGAATAATATCCTTGTTAAAAGTATTCTTTAAGATTTTTAGAAAACTGTATATAATCTCTGGTTCGGCCGCACATGACCAATTTAGACAGGTATACAGATAGAAAAACTACGTAGGGTAGGAGCATACCACCCTGAGGTATCTTATCTTTGGGTAGTTCTTAGAACTACAGAGGCAGTAACTTTCTCTGGTACTCCATAAAATAAAACAGGAGTGATGAAAATATTGATGGAATGTGTATGTAGGAAGCTATTGGTGCATAGACGAAGGCGCTGATCCAACGCTTGATATCGAGAGAGAAGAGGTTGTGGTATCCGAACCAGGACGTTCTCTCATTCGAGGAGAGAGTAGTGAAAGCGAGTGCTCAGAAGGTATAATTCACGGTGGACGGGATCCAAAAGGACATTACTTGAGTGACAGCATTAAGGAAAATGGACATTGTGACATAAATGGAAATTTCCCTCATCACAATCTCATAGGTGAATCAAGTCTTTTGCCCCTGGAAGGGAAAGAAAGTTTGTCAATTATCTGTACAAACGGTTCAGACCCAACCATTCCTTCACTATCTCAATACATTGACGGACACAGTGGTTTAGACATTGGTAACGGGAATTATTCCCTAATTAGTCCACCTGAAGCAGGTAAATACGCTCCTTTATCCTGCTCTATCCAGCCAGGAGATCTAACTGGAAGCAATCTGTCCGGTCCTTCTGGATACTTTCCTCCCCACGAAGGGTACTCAGATCCTGGACTAGTCCAATTACAACCTTCATCTGAGAGTAGTTTTGAAGGGATGAATATGAACATGTCCCTGTCATGCTTTAAATCGTATTTCCCTTTGAAAACGGATAAAATTCTGGACGCTCCCCCGTACCCTCATACGAACACTTCTCCTATTGGATCACAGATTCATCAACATCATCAAGCAGAAGTTTCTTCACATCACCAACATCATCAGCAAGGACTTGGTGGAATTCAACAACAAGCATTAGCGCAACACCAACAACATCAACTGAGTCATCATCAGTTGTCTCAGCACCATGATCTATTTAAATCGTATCCACACCTCATTCAACCAGATAGACTCTCTGTCTTCAAAGGTGAAGATTTAAAAGTTAAGTACAACAATCACCATCCTCATCATCACTCTCCCCATGCCCATCCTTCTAACTACGCCCACCTTCATAGTCACATTCACTATGGACACGGGATCTCTGGGCATCATGGTCATGGTCATTCCCACGGAGTGTCACCCCACCATGGGATTCACCACTCGCAAGAGCCAGTGGTTGAAGAAGATCTTGAAGAAAGTGGTGACCACCTTCATGATGAGGATGTGGACTCGGAGCAAATGCAAATTAATCACCGTGAAGGAAATCATGAATCCCCTCGAACCGTTGGTGGTAGTAGCAATCTTGATCACGAACATCCCCTCATAGATGCAAATAGTGAATTAAGTCCTCCAGAGAGCAATCCTGTGGTAACGAAAACTGTCTTTGCGTATGACATGTCAAGAGCTACTGTGACAGCGATTAAAAGCAACTCACCATCTGACACAGAGTTAGAGACGGTTGCCTCCGGTCCGGTGGATATTGTATCGATGGCAATGTCGAGTTCTCATGCTAATTGCGAATCTGATGAATCTGCTAGTCCACCACGCTCAGATAGTACAAGTCAACATGAGTCTCCTCATTATGCTCAATCTGCCAACCATAATAATCATGGAACAAGTCCTATGAAGATGATCAATGGAAGTAGAGATAATAATGATGCAAAGCCAAAGTCATCGAATGGTTCAGCAACAGCGAATGGAAACTCTCCATCCGAAACAAATAACAATAATGAAATGACAGATCCAAATGCAAAGCCCCCATACTCCTACGTTGCTCTTATAACAATGGCAATTAATGAGAGTTCAAATAAGCGAGCTACCCTGTCAGAGATTTACAATTACATAACAAGAAAATTCCCTTACTTTGAAAATGGTAATAAGAAAGGGTGGCAGAATAGCATCCGACACAATCTAAGCCTCAACGAGTGTTTCCTCAAAGTACCTCGTGAAGGGGGTGGAGAACGCAAAGGCAATTATTGGACAATCGGTAAGCTTTTTTAAATTCTTACTTTGCAAAAAGTTGCTAATTTCATTAAGAACATTAAGAAGTGAAGAAATGTAGAAAGGAATCGTTGCTCATTGAATGTTTTATTTACCCACATTAGTAGAACCCAAAATAAACTTGGGTGTGAGGTTTGTTCGCAATAAATCTGTCATCAGCTAATTCACATTGTCAAGATATACATACCTAAATCTACTTCAACTACACACCCTACTATTACTAATAGTAGCTTGTTGCTTTCCCTGAGGAAAAAAATGAGAGTAATGTATGGGGTCACGTCAAGATAATTCCTATATAGCTTCTTTCTTCCTTCAGAATTCACTCCATATTATTCTTATTACTCTACTAGATATTCATAATATGAGCAACGTTAGTTTTTCATCGCTGACGCTTTATTTCCCGAATTGATTTCTTATCTAATTGTATGATGTTTGCTAACTGCGTTTTTCAGCACCTGACTGCGGGGAGATGTTTGAAAATGGGAACTACCGACGTCGAAAAAGAATGAAGACACGTCAGTTCAATCGCCATACACCTTATCATAAACACTTTATAGCTGATCATTTTAATTCCATTTCTATGAGCGTCCCTGGCAACTTTATCGGAGCTCCGGGCTACAGGGGGTGAGTTGATTAATATCTCAATTTTCGATACAAGTTTACAAGTTACCAACCAAATGTAATTTTCTTCTCTTTTTACAACTCTCTGCATATTAGTCTTCGCTTTAAAGTTAGAAATCTTCCGGTACGTGTACTACCTTAATAATAAAGTTATTTCATAGGAAACGATAGGTGCCTGCCTGTTTGGCTAATGCGTCTGTGTCACCATGCAGTATTTTATGGCTTCATTGGTCTGACAGTGAAATAAATCCGATCCTTGCCTCAAAATTCCCCAGCTACTTCTTAAAAGCCTCTAATGAGGCTTAAAGTAACTGATGGTTACTTGGCTGCTGTTGAGGGTAAATCTGAGCCAACATCGGCACACTATGATCAACCGTTGTAAAGCTCTATTTTATCACAATTTCTCCTCTCCATGCTGTATGTCAGTATCAAAATGCCTCTTATCCCGGGGTTATATAATGAATCCTATACGTAACTTTAAAGGTAACCCTACTCTGAAGATGTAGAGTCAAGTCAGATAAGGTTGACAGAGAAAACACATTACAAGCAACAAGGGGAAATTCATTCCTCACGTTTTTTCTCGAGCTTTTATTTAGTGATCCCCATTTACTTCAGTATCAGTTTCACTCGTTTAAGCCTAATATCACTATTCAATTTCTTCTACACATACAAAAAGTAAAATTCAGCAAAAGTAACAAAGTAACCGAGCATTGGGCTAATTGACCGTGAAATGATAACAAGCAAATGGATTCAATGCATATAGTTTTCCACTTTTTATACCCTGTCGGCCCTTTTTTCTAAATTACTATGAGTAGTAAAGAGGTTAACTTGAAACTAATAGAATTTTAATTTTATGTCATCAATGACTATCTTTTTTTTCGAATTTACTTTAAAAATATTTTTTCACGTAATTTTTTTCTTGCATGGACGATCTCGATCTCGTGACTCAATAAATGAAACTGATGCTAAATCATTAAATAAGATGATAAAAATTGCAAAATCTTTTCTTTTACTTTGTTTTTTCAACTTTTTGTTACATTAGCAATTTAATTTAAAAAATTCTTCAAGTTGTAAGGAATACATTTTGATTTTAGGTCGAGTCCATGGAGTCTTTCAGGGATGCAAGGTTCAGGCCAATTTCCATATTCATCTGCATCGGCTGTGGCCAGAAACCCTATGGGAGCACAAGGGTTACCATATTCTCATATTACCGGGCAGGTGAGCCAACTTATTAGTAACTAATTTATATCTTAATTGCCAAATAGAATAAAACTGCAGTCATCACACGCTATACACACACGTGACCTATTTCTAAATTGAAAGCTTTCTCTGAATAAATTCACTTATCGATTAACATTATCAAGAACAGCAAAAACGAAACGCTCCTTATTTTTTCACTTCAATTAACTTCTCGTTCATCTCGAGTTACTTACATATTGTTATTGTCCTTTAGCAATACTATTCATTGCCTTCCGGCAAATTACAGGCATTCATTTCAATATCAGTTTCAATTTTCCTTTTGAGATTCCCAATTCTCATTCATTACAAGCCCAGATTCATTCGTTGAATGAGTTAACATATTTGAAGGAGCAGAACAACGATCTCTTTGATTGCTACTCAGCCAAAAATTGCATTTTCCTTCCTGCAGTTCATATTTCATTTTGGACACAATCGGATTGAGTCCGAAGGTGAGGTGCTTCCTGTTTCTGAATAGAACACAAGAATGCTCACATGATTCATCTCATTCAATTCAATGTTTAATTGCTCTAGATCAAAGTTACAATAGAGAAGTACAATCCATGCACTAAATTATATTGTCTGGCTCGATTTTTTTACTCTTTGATTATGAGTCCATTATGTGTCAATGATTGTGTATCTATAATCATCTCCTAGCTTGATTATTAATTAAGTTGTTATTAATTAAGAGTTAGACTTGGTTATCAAGTAGCCCCTTTTACATAACCGTTCTTCTATCCTTACAACTGTTAAAGATGAATCGTTTTTGATAATAAACATGAAGTTCTTCAAATAAATATCCAAATCCATTATACAGTTTTTAGAATCGGCATATAATGATGGTTTAAGGAATTTGAGTAATTAAATCGAATGAAAGATAGTTGAAATTATATTAAAATTCCGTTATGCTTTTTCACACGATTTCAGTTGCAGAGCCCTTTGACTTTCAGCTCTAACGTTCAGACATCACAAATTGCATCTGTGAACTCGTATAACCAGCTTAGCGGTGGGGCGGGTTATGGACCACCACCTTGCACCGCCTCCTCCATACATTACAATTACTGGAGTCCAGAGTCCAAACTCTAAACATTATTCTAGATGTGTCACAGAGTAATATTAAATATTTTTTACCGACTGACTTTAACAACTTTGAAAACAACCTTTATATGAGGTTTTCACAGAATTATTCAATTCTTTTTCATCTTGCTTTTTTACCAGCTTTATTTTTTCGAATTGCCTATGTTTCCTAATTTATTATTTTAGTGGAAAGCTCTTTTGACAAAGTTGAACTTAACTAATTCATGAAAAATGTGAAAAAATAGTAATATTAATTGCATGCATCTCAATCTAACTGATAAAATATTACTCTACAAATGTAGCCAGAGCCCCAGGACTTAAGATATTGAATTTAGCTAAAGATAAAATAATTATTCAACCAATGTAATCGTTATCAGTTATCATTAATAGTTAGTAGGTTTAGAATTTGTATTTTTAATTATTTTCTTTGAACGTAAAGCTATTTCATTTTTGAAACACATCAATGTGATATCACCATTCGTTTTAGTTTAAATGTACAGCACTGTAAAAATATACTTTTCGTAGATTTAGAAAAAATAAAATTTTTATACTCTTAAGATAGAATGTGTATTTAGGTCCTAGCTTGCTATTTTTGGAATAGAAATTGTCATCAGTTTGTTTGTAGTCAGCAGTCATACATACCTTTAAGTGACACATTTTTCTTACACGTTTACATAAAAAATAACGCTTCATCACTTGCTTTTCATTATATAGAAATTGTAAAAGCAAGCTTAGACTAATTTTGAAAATTTTAAACTATTAAAATAAATAATTAAATAAAAAAAACTAGTAAAATAATAAATACATCAACCGGTGAGATAGTCGGCTTTATCGCGATTATCAAAGTTGAATAAACTACAGTCAAAGTATACGTAAAATGCATTCGAACAATCAAAGACATATGATACAATGTATACATTTATTAAAGCGTAAGACGATTATTTATTAGCTTGACGGCACGAGCTTAAAATATTTATGTTGAAATATGTACACAGTATCAATATCTCATGAATTACGATATTGTATAGTGTAAACATACTTATACTCCAATTACATATGAATTTTAATCGTAAAATAATATTCAGAGATAAAATATCCAAAACGTCATTCTCTTAGATCGTTATTGTTCTTCTGTGTGTATCATCTTCAGAATTGTGTTAATCAATTTTAAATATTTCCATCGAACTCCGTCTCATTGCATATGTTTATGATTATGACTATCTCTGTTTAAAAACTGTAGTAATTAACAATATATACGATTTATTAAGAACTATAAAGATAAAAAGTAAATGGGATTGTGGTGTCATGCACTTAAAATTAATTAAACTGGATAAAAGTAATTTCATATAGTTACCAACATGATACACTAATCTATATTCATTATTATACTTATGTAAATCACATCAATCATATCAAAAGGTTGTTTATTTAATTAATATATTGTAATTTAAATGTATTGTATATATACTGTCATCATCACAAGCTATGTATATATACTATTGTAAAAGTAAATGAAAAGAAGTAGTAAGTGTTAAGTAAATGTGAGTAAATAATAAAACAAAATGTGCTTAAAAATTAAGAAAACGATGAAGAATGAGTAAAGTACATTATTTCAACAGCATGGTTGTATTTGTATCGAAGTTAAGTGTAAACCCGGAGGAACCCGCATCCTTAGGGATGTTATTGTGTGAAAAAAATTAAGCTAGAATTCTTATATCAGTTATGTCATGTTCTTTCTGAAAGGTTTTACTTCTGCTGCATTGGATGATTTTGCTGTTAATGTGCATATCGAGTTATTTGAAATCATTTAAGGTGACGGAGAATGGTAATGGTAATAGTGAGTAAAGCAATAAGAAGGGAAAGGATTTGAATGTTATTTTGTTGTTAGAATGATTTCAAGCGAAAAGCCCCTACGTACATTTGTATGCCAGAGTTTTAAACGCAAAGCTAATAGCTAATGATGTTCACATCCAGTCAGAGTCAGAATGAGAACTCGGACTGACTGACTTGACTGAGTGGAGAGAACTTTTCAGTTTTCACAACAGACGGGTTGATTTACTAAACTCTTTACCTAGTATTTGTAAACTTGGATTTGTTCATACAAACATGTCGAGCTCTGATGATGAGCCCTATAGCTCCATTATTACTCCGACTTGTCCAAATAATCGTTTCAAATCCAAATTATTAGTCTTGACACCCATTTCCATTCCATTTCCTACGATCCAGGCATAAAATAAAATGTCCCTTTTCTAATTTGGCTTACCACCAGTTACATTTTGAGCAAATTCTGGAAAAGCATTCTCTCTATAGATATATTTCACTATGTTGCATAAATATGTCAACTATACTAAAAGTGGCATTTTGATTTAAACTTTAAAGCTTTCAGAATAACTTGGATTATAAAATTAAAATTACCCTATTAATACTCATCTTGGGAAACACGCATGGGTTATGGACAAATTTTATTACAGCTACAAATTTTATTTCA